>JASANB010004531.1:0-17792 GCA_030248155.1 Sabatieria punctata | reverse complement strand
GTGGTTTTCATGGTTGCTAGTGATTCAGTTGTAGGTTCAGTTCTGGTAGTGAGAAGTTGACTTGTAGCTTCACCTTCAGTTGTGCTTGATGGCATCAGAGTTGTTGCATCTGTGGACACTTCAAATTCAGATGTGGTTGTCAGTGCCTCAGTCACGGTTCCACTTGTGGATGCTTCAGTTGTGTTTGGTGGCATCTCGCTGGATGTTGTCATCACTAGTGCTTCTGTTGTTGCTGCCGATGTTGTGATCTCCTCAGTGCTTCTCGTGATTGATGGTGATTCAGTTGTAGGTGCAGTTCTGGTAGTGACAGGTTGACTTGTAGCTTCAGCTTCAGTTGTTCTTAATGACATCAGATTTGTTCCAGCTGTGGACACTTCAAATTCAGATGCTGTTGTCAGTGCCTCAGTCACGGTTCCACTTGTGGATGCTTCAGTTGTGTCTGTTGGCATCTCGCTGGATGCTGTCATCACTGGTGCTTCCGTTGTTACTGCCGATGTTGTGATCTTCTCAGTGCTTTTCGTGATTGGTGATTCAGTTGTAGGAGCAGTTCTGGTAGTGAGAGGTTGACTTGTAGCTTCAGCTTCAGTTGTTCTTGATGGCATCAGACTTGTTCCACCTGTGGACACTTCAAAGTCAGATGTGGTTGTCAGTGCCTCAGTCACTGTTCCAGTTGTGGATGCTTCAGTTGTGGCTGGCAGCATCTCACTTGATGTTGTAATCACTGGTGTCTCAGTTGTTGTTGCCAATGTTGTGACCTTCTCAGTGGTTTTCATGGTTGCTGGTGATTCAGTTGCAGGTGCAGTTATGGTAGTGAGAGGTTGACTTGTAGCTTCAGCTTTGGTTGTTGTTGATGGCGTCAGAGTTGTTGCACCTGTGGACACTTCAAAGTCAGATGTGGTTGTCAGTGCCTCAGTAACGGTTCCACTTGTGGATGCTTCAGTTGTGTTTGGTGGCATCTCGCTGGATGTTGTCATCACTAGTGCTTCCGTTGTTGCTGCCGATGTTGTGATCTCCTCAGTGCTTCTCGTGATTGATGGTGATTCAGTTGTAGGTGCAGTTCTGGTAGTGACAGGTTGACTTGTAGCTTCAGCTTCAGTTGTTCTTAATGACATCAGATTTGTTCCAGCTGTGGACACTTCAAATTCAGATGCTGTTGTCAGTGCCTCAGTCACGGTTCCACTTGTGGATGCTTCAGTTGTGTCTGTTGGCATCTCGCTGGATGCTGTCATCACTGGTGCTTCTGTTGTTGCTGCCGATGTTGTGATCTTCTCAGTGCTTTTCGTGATTGGTGATTCAGTTGTAGGAGCAGTTCTGGTAGTGAGAGGTTGACTTGTAGCTTCAGCTTTGGCTGTTGTTGATGGCGTCAGAGTTGTTGCACCCGTGGACACTTCAAATTCAGATGTGGTTGATTTTGTCAGTGTCTCAGTCATGGTTCCACTTGTGGATGCTTCAGGTGTGGCTGGTGGCATCTCGCTTGATGTTGTCATCACTGGTGCTTTTGTTGTTGCTGCTGATGTTGTGACCTCCTCAGTGGTTTTTGTGGTTGCTGGTGATTCAGTTGTAGGTGCAGCTGTTGTAGTGAGAGGCTGACTTGTAGCTTCAGCTTCGGTTGTTGTTGATGGCGTCAGAGTTGTTGCACCCGTGGACACTTCAAATTCAGATGTGGTTGATCTTGTCAGTGTCTCAGTCATGGTTCCACTTGTGGATGCTTCAGTTGTGGCTGGTGGCATCTCACTTGATGTTGTCATCACTGGTGCTTTTGTTGTTGTTGCTGATGTTGTGACCTTCTCAGTGGTTTTTGTGGTTGCTGGTGATTCAGTTGTAGGTGCAGCTGTTGTAGTGAGAGGCTGACTTGTAGCTTCAGCTTCGGTTATTGTTGATGGCGTCAGAGTTGTTTCACCCATGGACACTTCAAATTCAGATGTGGTTGATCTTGTTAGTGTCTCAGTCACAGTTCCACTTGCTGATGCTTCAGTTGTGGCTGGTGGCATCTCACTTGATGTTGTCGCCACTGGTGCTTTTGTTGTCGTTGCTGATGTTGTGACCATTTCAGTGGTTTTTGTAGTTGCTGGTGATTCAGTTGTAGTTGCAGCTGTTGTAGTGAGAGGCTGACTTGTAGCTTCAGCTTCGGTTGTTGTTGATGGCGTCAGAGTTGTTTCACCCGTGGACACTTCAAATTCAGATGTGGTTGATCTTGTTAGTGTCTCAGTCACAGTTCCGCTTTTTGATGCTTCAGTTGTGGCTGGTGGCATCTCACTTGATGTTGTCATCACTGGTGCTTTAGTTGTTGTTGCTGATGTTGTGACGTTCTCAGTGGTTTCTGTGGTTGCTGGTGATTCAGTAGATGGTTCAGTAGTGGTAGAGGCAATGGTTGTTGTTGTTGTTGTAGTGCTTGTTGTAGTTGATGTAGTAGTAGTTTCTAAATTTAGTCATGTTACTCTACTGAGATCCATTGGCTACAGCTGCTATCTCTGGACAGCCAGGTGAAAATATGAAAGATTCTAGTCAAATACAGCAAAGAAATATTCTAGTCAAAGACAGAGGAATCCAAAAGTGGAAAAGTTGCTAAACGTTCAATAGTGAAAACTGTTACCGAGTGTACAAAGACTTCATCCTACCTTTGCAACTGAAACCACTCAACGCCATAGATGTTGGTCCATCTTTCACAAGCCATTCACCTGCTCCTGAACAGCTGATAGTGAGAGAAGTTGGCCACCAGTTGTCAGCTTGGTTCAAGTAATGAGTGTCAGTACAGCCAAAATCCCACACATCAAAGGAGTCAGCAAATACGTAGGGTTGACTTTTGTCCAGATTTGTTTCGCTGTTAGTTATTGATGTCACAGCACTGGTGGGACAGATAGCTGAAATTAGATTCAGTGAAAGTATTGTGTCGAGCAAGAACCGTTTTCAGAAACAGTAAACTAAGTCATTTGCCGAATGGAGCAGCGAAGGAATTAGTTGACTTGAAATTCGGGTGGGCCCAGTACAAAACGGCCCAATCTGAATGCCAGTCTGCGATAAAAGTTTTTAAAGTCCGGAAACAGTTGAATACTAAGCTTAGAGGCTTAAAGGCAATGCTGTACATTAACTAACCCTTGCAGTCATAAGCACTGGGCTGCCACGATCCTCCGTTGTCAGACGAGCACTCGATACTGTCGGTGCCTAGCTCCCATGCATAGTTGGCATTGCATTTAACATTCAGGATAACGTCTGCAGGCACTGGGCTTGACAATGATCCCTCATAAGCTGTCTCAAACCATCCATTGAGAGGAGTAACTGGCGCAGGACACGTTACTAGAAGCATTTTATTGACTGACAAAATGACTGGCTGATTCACATATCCCGCAGGGTTTCGCAAGTTCAGGACTTTTGTGTTTGTTGACGCAAGCATCGCTGGGTTACTGTATTTTGAGGTCCAGATGAGAAAATTGTTATTTTTTGCTCTTTTGGTATTTAGGTTGCAAGGAAGCGATGAATTGACAAGCACTAAAGTTTTTCGTCATCAGCGAATTCATTCAGGGCATAGTGAATGTTACTGGATTACTGTAGATTGTGGTCCTGGAACGAATGTACAAAGTCATAAGTTTAATTACCTACTTTATCTAGCTTTCCCCTGCAACAGGAACACCTAAATGGCAAAAAATAACAATTTTCTTGTAGGCACCTCCAAATACAGCAACCCAGCGATGATGGTTTTGTCAGAAATAGATTCCCCACCCCTTAAAACCTTTTTGGCCTACTCCATAGAGCGTTTCCTTGCACCAGGCATGCATAAAAAGTAACAGTTTTCGTGTTGGGACCTCAAAATACAGTATTCCAGTGATTATAGTTATGTCAGTAATGGATTCACTGACCATGAAAACCCTTAGTGCCTACTCCATCGGGCATTTCTTTGCTGCAGGAACAACGTAAATTGACGAAAAGTTACTTTCGTACCAGGACCACATACTACAGTATCGAATGGCTTCAGAAACGCCCGAGATCGATTCAAAATACTTAAAAGTACATTTCTAACTACAGTGGAGGGCTTAAACTACTACATACAACCAGAGAAAAAAAATCAAAAAACCTAATCCTGGAAAAATCGGGATTACGGTATCAGGATCATTTTTTCAGGGTTGTTATGTGTCTCAATCGACGTAAAACTAAATTTTACACCATATGTGAATTTCATCCAAATCGGTTGAGCTGCTCACGAGTTATTTCAATCCCGCCCCCAGAAAAGTGAAAATCGCCAAAATTGGCCATTTTTCTCATTTTAAGGTCAAATTTAGGGGTCCATAACTCTGGAACCGTTGGACCTACGACAAATACAAGTACATTTTCAGAATCCCCACTGATTTATATTCACAGAAAAACCTGATTTTTTGTTGCACAAATTAGTGTTACAATGGAGCGTTGCGCAGATTAGGTTAACCGTAGTACAGAGCTCGAACCCCTCTACAACTATTGTTATGAGGCAAAAGCGCTCCGACACAGCCATAAGGAAACATAAGCCATAAGGAGTTATTCGCAAAAACACAGAATTCTGTCGATTTTTAAATATACTTTAGTACTAAATTCAAAGATTGATTTTGGTACTAGTACAATTTTGGTATTGTAGGCATCCCTGGAGACATGTGAATCATCCTAGGTATACTTGACTGCATCCTATTAAAATATTGACACCCTCATTATCTGTACCATTCAGTACATACATTGTTGTACCTGCGTATGTATACTACACACACACCCTAGTTGGTTTTTGGGGGTAAACAGCAACTACAGTTTTAGGACTGGCCTATGTTTGTATGTAGAGTGATTTCCAGCAGCCAGTTTTAGGGTAAAAAACAGGGTTCCAGCAACAATTTTTGGCGAAAAATACAGTTATGAATGATGATGACACAAAAGTGCTACAATGACTCAAACCGACCGGTACATGCTCATACATACATGAACCTTTAGCATACCTTGAATGTCATAGATTCGAAGTGATCCAAAAAATATAGTGCCGCAAGCATCCGGAGGCTCCAAAATGTCAACGCATGGCTGTGGAAGAGAACCCTTCATGACTTGTATTGTACTTGGTTTACAGTAACAGGTAGATGCCATAATACCTAAGCATTGCGGTTTATGAGAAACTAGCTTAAGTAGGATTTAACAGTCAGGGAAATAAATCCGAACAATGTTGGCCAAAAAAGACCATTTGGCATTTTTTCAGTTTTCGGAATAGCTACAAGTGACCGCAATTCCACTGATTTTCCAACGAATGAGAAGATTTTCAATTTGTTAAAAGTTTGTTTTGGGCAAATCCTTTCTACAGGGTGTCTCAAAAAATGATCACATTTCTTTTTACTGCAATTTCCGCAAATGTTGACCAAATAGGCTGAAATTTGGACTATAGGTGCCAAAATTCGGGGAATTTTATGTGTTAAAGTTTGGTGCACTAGGCTTGACTCATTACCGAGAAATTTCAAAAAAAGTGAAATTTGTTAAATCAATAGTGAAAGCCGGTCACCGAAAAAATGATCACATTTCTTTTTCCTGCCATTTCCGCAAATTTTGACCAAATAGGCTGAAATTTGGATCATAGGTGGCACAATTCGGGGAATTTTATGTGTTAAAGTTTGGTGCACCAGGCTTGACTCATTCAAGAGAAATTTCAAAAAAAGTGAAATTTGGTAAATTCAATAGTGAAAGCCGGTCACCGAAAAAACGTTACATTACATTATCGCCTAAACTCTAACGATAGCGTTGGAGTTCATGCGTCAACTTTTTACACACGAATTACCTGAACTTCTGCGTTTACACTCCAAATTTCATCCAATTCCGACAAAAATTAGAAAAGATACAGGAAAAGGAAATGTTACCATTTTTCGTGACCGGCTTTCACTATTGAATTTACCAAATTTCACTTTTTTTGAAATTTCTCGGGAATGAGTCAAGCCCAGTGCACCAAACTTTAACACATAAAATTCCCCGAATTGTGCCACCTATGGTCCTAATTTTAGCCTATTTGGTCAAAATTTGCGGAAATGGCAGTAAAAAGAAATGTGATCATTTTTTCGGTGACCGGCTTTCACTATTGAAATTACCAAATTTCACTTTTTTTGAAATTTCTCGGGAATGAGTCAAGCCCAGTGCACCAAACTTCAACACATAAAATTCCCCGAATTTTGGCACCTATTGTCCAAATTTCAGCCTATTTGCTCAACATTTGCGGAAATGGCAGTAAAAAGAAATGTGATCATTTTTTTGAGACACCCTGTATAATTGTTCATGAAATCAAGCGCGGTTTTGCGGTTTTTTGCGTAATTTACAGCATCCGGTCATGCTATCGCCGTTTTAGCATAATTTTTTTCTTGTAGCGCGAGTTATTCAAATCTGTTGCCCATAACTAAAAATGATACCAAGCGCGCCATAGAATAGTCGTTCGCAGTCGGCTGTTATTAAATAGCATTTTCCTAATTTTTCATGAAATCGAATGCGGTTTTTGCCTGAATTGTCATATCCGGTCATGCTGCCGGCCATTTTAGCGTATTTTCGTTGTCATAACGCGAATTATTAAAAATGGTTGGCCATACCTAACAGTACCACCACATACCCCTGAGGTGGGATACCTTTTATGGTAAAGTTACCATATACGTACATGTATTGCGTCAAGTGCCTGACTGTTTTACTCATGTACGGCCCTCTTACCAAGTAAGGTACGGTAATTTTTAAGGGTCATCGTGACTTGGAGGTTTGACGGGTGTACTTTGCTTACCTACTGTATCCGTTTGACAGAACTCATGGCAGTCTCCAACTGAAGCTCTTGACAGAACTTTTGATACTACGCCATCAGCAGAATAGTAGTTTGGACGCATCGCAAAATCTGAAACAGTATTATTTCAATATCTACTTTCTTGTTAGCTTGTTCTCTAGTTATATGGAGTTTTGACACTTTGCCCTGGATATTTGGATATTTTTCTGAAAAACCTCTGCCTGTTTTTTCAGTATTTTTCCGTTTTTTTTTCCAAAATCGCGGAAAAATACTCCAGCTCAAGTTCTGAATATCCTAGCCTGGTTTTATGATTCCTAATGCCTTCTAGCGTCTCCCTGAGTCTTTTCAGAACAGAAATACCCGTCTTAATAGATATAAATCACAAAACAGTCCCTGACAGGCTCCACCAATAAACACTATATGCTAATTTTCTTACAGCACTTTGCCTTTTTGTGTTAGATTGCCAAATCTGGTATTTTCTGTTGTTTTTCTAACAGTTTTGAGTCAGTCTAGCCTATTATCCATATCAAAAGTGTGCGGGCCGGCCCATGTGCATCTAGTGTTGTTACAATACCAAAATTTCCGTTTGACTATGACTATGATTACCACTCGTTTGAGTACAATACCAAGGTAGTCAAATTTGACTATATTGTAGTCAAACCGTTTGACTACCATGACCACCGGTTTGACTACTTTGACTACTTTTTGAGACATGGCAAAATTGACGTTTTCAGCGATTTATAAGCTTCAGTCACCGAGTGTCAGTCAAAAATGACTTTGACTGAGAGCACAAAGTGTTTACTTTGAAATAAACAGTATAGTTAACTGCTACAAATTAACCCAGAATTGTTTAATTTTCAAAAATTTCAATGTAAAAAGCATCTTTCGGAAAGACAGCGCAAAAATAGGCAAATACCCGGTTTAGTTTGGTGTAAAATCAAAGTAGTTTTTGATTTTTCTCTTGTTCTTCTTTGCTCCATAAGAGAGGTATTGTACTGTACATATGTCATAATTTTCACCCTGACCAAACTGTTTAATTTGCCTTGCATCAAGCAGAGATTTGCTTACTGACAACCCATACATGTAACAGGTCATCCGCCGAAGGGGGATGGGGGTTGGGGGGTCTGGTGCCGGTGGGGGGAAGTTTGGCTAAAAATCGCCAAAAACCGCTAATTTGGGCTGAGATATAGCAAAAAAAATTCTGTTTTTCAGGCGATTTTACCATTTTTTGTGTCTGAAATCGTAAAAAATCACTAAAATTTGCTCAAAAAATTATTTGCCAGAAAAATCGGAGGGGGCTCGGGAAAATCGTCTCGGGAGGGGGTCCCTATCCGGGGGGTCTGGCCTAACTCGGGTGGGGGCAGACACCCTGTTACATGTATGCTGACACCTGTTATCAGTTCACAGTTTTAGAGAAAAGGGTTGTTTGTCTTCTAAAGAGCTAAAAATGAAACGAATTTATAAAATATTTAGTTACGAACCGTAAAAATATGGAAAATATGCTTGAAAAGCCGCTGCTTATAAGAAAATGTAGTCATAGTCAAACGGTTTGACTACCTCGTCTTCGTTTGACTATGTATTTATGGTGACCAAAGTAGTCAAACTTTGACTTTGACTACCTGTCTGTTTGACTGCGATATCACAAAAAGTATTAACTATGACTTTGACTTTGAAATCGCGGAAAAATACTCCAGCTCAAGTTGTGAATATCCTAGCCTGGTTTTATGATTCCTAATGCCTTCTAGCGTCTCCCTGAGTCTTTTCAGAACAGAAATACCCGTCTTACATAGATATAAATCACAAAACAGTCCCTGACAGGCTCCACCAATTTACACTATATGCTAATTTTCTTACAGCACTTTGCCTTTTTCTGTTAGATTGCCAAATCTGGTATTTTCTGTTGTTTTTCTAACAGTTTTGAGTCAGTCTAGCCTATTATCCATATCAAAAGTGTGCGGGCCGGCCCATGTGCATCTCTACTTTTTGGTACTGACCCAAATGTGGCCTCAGTCACCCTTATCGGGGTCGAAGCCCCCAATTCTCTCCGCTTTCGTGGATCACCTGCTACATGTATCTATGTTCACAGGAAACTATTCACAGAAGGTTTATGCGGGCAAACATTGTGAAGCATATTCGAAGCCTTTATATTTCCACATGCCTTGATCACACGTTACTTGAACTGTTCCTGAACTGGCTAAAAAAGGGAACTCTGCTGGCGTTTTAAGAGTCAGTTCGCGAGAGAATCGACCCTTGTTCTTCACAGCTATGTGCAAGTCGAAAAATCGAACTCAGGCCTAGGACCTCCGGTTTGGGGAAGTTGTACCTAACGATGACTTGTGCTAAACCTGAAGAGCACAGCCCTCTAGGTTCCCTGGTCCGGCAGAGCCAGCCCTCGGAAGCAGGGTGGGCAACCATCAAAATCGGACTGTCAATAGGTCATGTTTGACTGAGTGTCACTTGCGATCCAAAGCAGCTAGAACGTTGTGCTTTGTGCCAAACGAATCGTCATGACATGGGCTTTCGTTTGCCGCATAAGTAGTACTGTTTCGCTGTTTCGTTCTCTAACCACGACATCGAATGTGAAAAACTCCGCAAAAAAATTTCATGGTGAAGTTCACTAAATTAGATTTTTCTCGAAAATAAAAAAAGTTACCCTCGGGATTTTTTTATATTTTATACCCTGTGATTGCGCTTCTAACGGTGTATAGAAAGTGGCAAAAACGCATGCCTCTGCATATCAAATTTCCACTCAAAGTTCAAAGATAACCAAAAATTCGCTTATTTACCACTATTTAAGCATGTATCCCATGCCTAAGTATTATTATTATTATTTTATTATTTTATTATATTATGTATTATTATTATTATTATTATTATTATTATGTATTATTATTATTATGTATTATTATTATTATTATTATAATTATCTTATAGGAAGTTATCATTAGAAACTGTAATAATTTCATATGAGAAATGACCAAACTAAGCTACATCAATGCTATCCAGGATTTTGCTAAAGGGGGGTTGTAAATTTTTGAAGTTGCCTGGTTGGGCCCCTGCCCAACAAGGGCGAAATTTTAAAATTACCTTTAAAATGGCTTTAAAAGAACTGATCAAAAATAACAGTTTTAGATATGTTAGACAGTTTGAGACTTATTCATTCACAGTGAACCAATGGTTTTGGAAGTCACCAGTTCAAGTTCCTCAGCTACAGCCTATGTTTATTTACAACAACATGTCGGATTATACTGCCAGGGCAAAGATCAGATAAAAATGTAAGTTCTATGCAATGTGCACATACAGATTATATACAAATCAATCATTTCTACACAGGTCAACATATCGTTTCAATACTGACTGGGTCAGCTCATTGGGCTGGAGTATCATTTTGGCAGCGTAAAGCATACATTACTCTAGAAGGCACAGAAGGAAGAGGAAATGTTCTGAGTCTGAGGAAGGCTGTCGCCGGACTGCTGTACTATATTTTACCATCATCAAACCACACCGTTACACTTGATGACTTTGACATTGGACAAATCAGAAAGTTACAGATATTCGTAACCCAACAATCTGATGATTATGAAGACTGGGATGCATGGTATGTTATCACTACCAAAAACTGCTTTGGTTTTCAATCATAGTTCATTACCCTAAATCATTCTAGGTTTATTGAGGCAATCTATCAGACCACAATTTGCAAGAACAGCCACATCTACTACAGTATAGATAAAAAAAAATGTCCCATCGCTTTTTCGGCCTTCACTCAAACGTTTCGTTCTCAGTCACTTCTTTACCGATTTGGCTCAAATTTTCAGCAAAAATTAACAACATGGTTGGTTAAATATTCTGCAAGTTTGGTGCCAAAATTCCGACTCATACTGGTTTTATGACCCAAAAACTAGGAATGATGATGGTCCACGCAAATTTATTTTTTTTCGGTAATACAAGGAGTACAGGCCTGAAACTTGCAGGAATGATTGGTGTTGCCATTGGGCATAACATACTAAGCGAGCAGCCCTGTAGCTCAAAGGGCACTAAAATGGGGGAATTTCAAAAACATGAGTGAAAATCCCATAGTTAAGAAATCCGCACCTTCTAGAATCAAAGCACTGAATCTGTTGTTAATCAACACAGATTGTAGCAGGAAGTTCGACACAAATGAATTTGATATTTAAGCTCTGTTCCACACCATACAAACCATCCCTGCAGCGTTTTTTGAAAATTGAAAATCTTTAGAATCGTCATTTTGCCAGTTTTACGAAGAAAAGTCATATTTCGTCATGTTTTTGAAATTCCCCCATTTTAGTGCCCTTTGAGCTACAGGGCTGCCCGCTTAGTATGTTATGCCCAATAGCAACACCAATCATTCCTGCAAGTTTCAGGCCTGTACTCCTTGTATTACCGAAAAAAAAATAAATTTGCGTGGACCACCCTCATTCCTAGTTTTCGGGTCATAAAACCAGTACGAGTCGGAATTTTGGCACCAAACTTGCAGAACATTTAGCCAACCATGTTGTTAATTTTTGCTGAAAATTTGAGCCAATTCGGTAAAGAAGTGACTGAGAACGAAACGCTTGAGTGAAGGCCGAAAAAGCGATGGGACATTTTTTTTGATCTATACTGTATTATTACTATGATGTGAGATCTGCTTTAACCTGGAATACTTGGTTTAACGTTATCGAGCCATTGTGAAATGTCTGACCAGTGTGAGTGCCAATGTGTGCCTTCAGTACATTGATGGTTTCAAAATTATATGTATAACTTTATGATAGACAGCAAGTTTGAAATACATACATACATACATACATACTGAAGCGATTGTGTTTGTGAGAGTGTTTTGTATTGTCAAGTTATCGAGTGGTTGCGTTTGTGTGCTTGTGTGTGTGTTGTGTGAGTGCCCACTAGTAGATAAACTCTTTCAATACATACATACATACATACATACATACATACATACATACATACATACATACATACATACATACATACATACATACATACATACATACATACATACATACATACATACATACATACATACATACATACATACATACATACATACATACATACATACATACTGAAACGGAATGAGGAGTCTTTACTAGTAGAGTTGCACAACACACACACACGCACTCACTGAATCATACACAACAACCGCACAGGAAGAAACACACAACAACACTCACACAAACTATCAAACTCTTCATCACTCCCCTTTCAACGAGTGTCGACTGGCCGCCGCTGTGCCTGACAATCGGGGGGAAAGTGAGAACTGCGGGAACTGCTCGGCCTCTGTTGGCTCGGTATCTCCGGAAACCTGCCCTGCACTGACACTGTGCTGACTCGATCGCTTATGCGCCACGCTTCGGCCTTTCCGCGCCTTTGCCTTGACCTGACGACTTGTCAACGGTGAAACAGACTTGCCACTCCTGGACAGCGAACTCAAGCGAATTGCCATTCTTCTCCACCTCTGTCCTCTTCTTCTCATTGCCTTTCTTCTTCCTCTCACTTTCATCTTTCTCTTTCTTCTCTTGACCCTTTTCATCCTCTTGCTCCTCATTTCTTCTTTCTTCTGACTTTTCTTCCCATCACTTTACTCCAAATCATCCTTTTTCTTCTCATCCTCTTACTTCTCAATACTCTCTTACTTCTCAGCACTTTCTTTCTCTTCACTTTCCTTTTCCTCATCATCTTTTCTCCTTCTACCCAAAACATCTTTCTTCTTCCTTTCTCATCTTCCTTTTCTTCCTCTTTCTCTTTATCTTTCTCTTCTTCTTCTTCTTTCTTCCTTCTCCTCATCCTCTTTCTTCTCTTTCCCTTCTCTCTTCCAGCCATATCAAAGAACACAGAATCACCAAAAGAAAACATCTGAACACCAGAAACATATGGAGAGGAATAAACTCGATCAGGAAACGCCGGTTCTGCAGACGGCAAAATATCTTCTTTCTCCAAACCAAAAACTTCCAAAAGAACAGGACCGTCCCTCACTGAGCAAACTGAGCTAGCTACAACTGAATCATCTTGGACGTCCTTGAGAACTGTCTGGAACAAAGCCGAATCTTTAGTGTCGGCGGAGGTCACATCGATGGGATCGTCCACGTGTGCCCCAAGAAGCGCGCATTGAGAAGGTGCTTTGTGCACAATACCAACCGGAACGCTGGGAAAATGGCTCACGGCCAAAGAAGGAACATCGAGTGCTTGATTGCCTCGGAAAATTGCAACACGGAAACCCAAAAGAGCTGCGCTTGTAGAAGTAAGTAGAACTGGGTCAGATGCCTTGGGGGGCGTGCAAAAATTACGTAATGGCATGAGGGGGGAGGGGGGGTTCGCCAAAAGATTACTATTCATTACGGTGGGGGGAGGGGGGGTTGGCGACTTCATTACGTAATTTTTCGAAGTGGAGAAATCACTAAAATGGACATAATTTTAATTGTTTTGATGTACAGTACATGTACTTGTAGTCTCGATTTGAAGCCATTGGGCTTAAATTTTCTCAATTTCGCTTAGATGAACGTTTACATTAGAGAAGGTAGCTACCGTTTAAGTCAGGGCTTTCCAATTTTTCAAATGCTAAATGGCAAGAGTGACCTTTGACATCTTATTAAGAGTTTATAAGGGTATAACACTTATCGACTCGATCTTTTACAGGGTTCGTGAGCGATTCCCTGACCAAAGCCAAATTTCCCTGACCAATCAGAGTGAGAACATTCTAACAAGGGTCGGAATTTTTAAAAATTGGCTCTGAAAAACGCATTTAAACGGTATTCTGAGGGTAAAATTTCAAGTTGTAGTAGTTGTGGAAAGTTAGAAGTCCCATTTTCAAAAGGGTGGTGTGTAAAGCTCTGACAGGGCCCCTTGGGCGAGAGAGGATTCTACTGCTATCAATTTTTTCCCTGACTGGACACCAAATTCCCTGACTTTTCGGGTCCCGCACGAACTCTGGTTTAATACTATCGATTATCAGTCAAGCAATATTGAAGCAGCCCTAAAATCCAGTATAAAACACTTTGGTTTCAACTTTAACAAAACGCCATCCAATGATGGCTTCTACGTAAAACTAAGACTATACGTACATGTATGTACGTATTTGTAGCTCATCAATAAAGAAAACTAAGAAAATTATCAATTGTCACTATTTAATTTGTTGTTATTGTTGTTGTTAGTTATTGTATACAGATGCTATTTTAATAAGAACGTCATTTTACATAGAATTGAACGGAAAATTTTCGGCTCCAACTCTTCAAAAAATGGAAATTTCGGGGGGGGGTAGCCAAATTATTACGTAATTAGGGGAGGGGAGTCAGGAAATTATTACGGGCGATTATCCGGGGGGGAGGGGGGGTCCGAAAATGGGCAAAAATACCATTACGTAATTTTTGCACGGCCCCTTGGCCGCTGGGTTCACCACGAAAGACATGCAAGTGCAGTGGTGACTATCGGTAGACACTGACAGATGCACAACATCGCATAAGCGGGAATCTCCAAACACAGACCAAAAAGTGCGACTTTGGGGAACATGACGCAACCAGTGAGCCTTTGTGTGATCAGCAACTGAAGAATTAATGACGTTGACCTGTGCTCCAGTATCGATGATAGCCGAAAACTTAGTGCGATCGTTACCAAAGGACAGCGGGATGTAGAGATCAGACTTGATAGGAGAATGCCCACAGAAGGGAGGATCGACCATTAACCCAGTGAAGGGAGTGTTTAATGAGTCGGCTTGGACACCCAAAGCGCGGGAACACGAATCTCTTTGCTCTCGATCACGTCGCTGTTGTTCCATTTGCAGTCGTTGCTTTTCCAGCCAGCGCTGCTGTTGTTCGGTCCACCATTGCCATTGCTGTTGACGATCACGCCGGTTTTGTTCAATCTGCGCTTGGTAACGTTGCTGTTGCTGTTCGAAATCATGCTGTATTTGCTCTTGCAGAAGCTGGATGTGATCGCGAAAGGTAGTGGACGTCATTGTGAGCATCAGATGGGGCACGGCTGTGCCTGATGATCACGGAATGAGGGACCGGAGCTTGAGACTGGAAACGAGAATAACTTGAGGCGAAACTCATAGTAGAACTTGTATGCTGTAGTGGGACTTGATTGAAGGTGGCTCCCGGGTCTGTTCGGCACCAATGAAACGGAATGAGGAGTCTTTACTAGTAGAGTTGCACAACACACACACACGCACACGCACTCACTGAATCATACACAACAACCGCACAGGAAGAAACACACAACAACACTCACACAAACTATCAAACTCTTCAATACATACATACATACATACATACATACATACATACATACATACATACATACATACATACATACATACATACATACATACATACATACATACATACATACATACATACATACATACATACATACATACATACATACATACATACATACATAGGCATGGGATACATGCTTAAATAGTGGCAAATAAGCGAATTTTTGGTTATCTTTGAACTTTGAGTGGAAATTTGATATGCAGAGGCATGCGTTTTTGCCACTTTCTATACACCGTTAGAAGCGCAATTCACAGGGCTATAAAATATAAAAAAATCCCGAGGGTAACTTTTTTTATTTTCGAGAAAAATCTAATTTAGTGAACTTCACCATGAAATTTTTTTGCGGATTTTTTCACATTCGATGTCGTGGTTAGAGAACGAAACAGCGAAACAGTACTACTTATACGGCAAACGAAAGCCCATGTCATGACGATTCGTTTGGCACTAAGCACAACGTTCTAGCTGCTTTGGATCGCAAGTGACACTCAGTCAAACATGACCTATTGACAGTCCGATTTTGATGGTTGCCCACCCTGCTTCCGAGGGCTGGCTCTGCCGGACCAGGGCACCTAGAGGGCTGTGCTCTTCAGGTTTAGCACAAGTCATCGTTAGGTACAACTTCCCCAAACCGGAGACCCCAGGGCTAAGTTTTCACGATGGCCGATTTTTCGACTTGCACATAGCAGGGTCGATTCTCTCGCGAACTGACTCTTAAGACTGCCGATCGCTATCCGCTTTGGAGCACACCCTATTGTGACAACAGTGCCTGATTGGTATTCTGTCTGATCAGGACTCACAACCGTGAATGGTCCAAACTGGGAATGAAAATTTGGATCCTCCATTGTTGAACCGCAGCATGTTGTGCAAGCTGCAACCACAAACAGTATCTGATTAAGGTTACTATTGTAAGAGTTGATCTTTACCATAGCAATAGAATATATGTGTAGGTAATTCACAGCACTGTGCAGTAGAGATGTGCACGGCACCTATTTTCCGGCCCGGCCCGGCCGGCGGGCCGATCAGGTGAGGCATGCCTGGCCCGCCATGCCCAACGGGCATCAAAATCGGGCCCCGGCCCGGCCCGGCCCGCCCAAAATCCGGCCCGGCCCTGTCCGGCCCGTTAATTTTGCTTTGTCTTACTAAATTTTTGAAAATTTGGCATGAATTTTCAGATTAAAAGCTAAATTTCATGTTAAGCTTTGGAAATTGGCATTTTAAAACAGCGAATTTCAAATTTATGATTGCTTATAACTCCTACCAACAAACCATACTGATATATCAGTATGCCATCATGTCATCATACTATTCATCATGAAATGGTCCACTACTATTAATCATTTTGAAGAGTTTTGCAAGATTTTCTGATGAATCAATTATTTTATTGTTCATCAAATGCATTGGAATGGTCCAGCACTACAACTTGACAAATAGGTCTTTTTACTACACGGCAATTCTGAACAGTTCCTGATTAACTGTCACGGCGAGCCCAGTCAGTTTATCTGTCTGTGGCACGTTTCTTTTTCGGTTGAACTAAGGAAAAGTGGCATAAAAGTTTGTTGAAGATCATTATTTAATTGTTCCTCAATTTCTCTTATGAATAATTTCTTCAATTCATCATCTTTTGAAGAATTGCAATCGTAAAACGTGAATAACTATTCATCAAAAACAATTCATCAGGCAAAAACGAACCATTGACGAATTTTGCGGTTTGTTGGAAAGAGATAATTAGAGTGCGAACTGGTATTGGGTTGTTTTCCAGGAATTCGATATTGGGGTTTTTGTCATTGATAATGATACACAATGTACTAATATCATACAATGTACATTACATATCCAGGGCAGTGGGGGTGGTTGACACCCTTTATAAAGCCAGACGCAGAAGCTCAACCCTATAAATCAAAGTTTGCACTTGAATCTAAGCCTGAGCTCCAAATTGAGGCTTAAAATTAAGTTGGTGGATAGGTGGGGTAAAGGCTTGTGTATGACCGGCACCAAGGCTGAAATTACTGTTAAAATAATTCTGCATACGGTAGAACGGCGCGTATTTTGAATTCATTTGGGGCAATGCTAAGCTAATCAAGGTGTTCTTTTTTGTATTCCGCTGTTCATTATACATGCCCGATGGGCATCAAAATCGGGCCCGGCCCGGTCCGGGGGGCCTGAAAATGGTGCCCAGCCCGGCCCGGCTCATCCAAAATCGTTGACGGGCATGCCCGGCCCGTGCACATCTCTACTGTGCAGTATTACCAATACACTATACAGTTGCATTTTTCAGCATAGAGTAGTAGTTTGAATAATCAACATCTAATTTTTCAGTAAAGATTAGTCTAATAATACACGCAGTTATTGAAGACTGATTTAAAAAGGTTTTTATTAAAAACATTCCTTTTGTCATTTTACAAATCCAATTTCAGAGTTTGGACAAAGGCTTTATTGTAGGTCTTTGATTAATTTTTTTTTGTTTTCTCAACTGTTGAATTTGCAAAGTAAAGTCAGATATTGTCTGCTTCAAAAATATATGGATTTTGCAGGATTTTCGACTTTGGAAAACCATACCATGCCAGATCATCCTTATTAAAGTCAGGCACTCAACGCCGTATATGATAATCATACATAACATATTTGGTACCACCACCATCGGCTATGTCTGTGGTGGCATCGCATACAGTACTCCTACCTTATGCTAGCGGTAACATATGGTACCTACCACCCCATTTAAATTTCATACCTTATTTCGTACTGGAACCAATGACCGACTA
>JASANB010004528.1:0-73539 GCA_030248155.1 Sabatieria punctata | reverse complement strand
AAATTAAAATTATATTAAATTTCGGCAAAATTGGCCTAGAAATTTGATATGAATTTGATATAAATTTGCTTGGTTTGGCAGCTTCACTAACACAAAAATCTGGCTACAAAACAACAAGTTCAGTCCAAAGATGACCTTGCTCATGCCTATAGCAAAGATATCAACTCATTAAATGCTAATTTGTAGACCATTTGTCGCCATCTAAACAAAGGTCAACTCATTTTGGACTGACACGGCCCAGGTTTTGATCTGTTTTCCTCAAGAGATTTAGTGATTTTAGCAAATTTATATTTAATTCATATCAAATAACAAATTTGTATCAAATTAAATTTCAGAATTTGGGTACCAAGCAAATTAATAGCTAGTTATTTTCATCTAAAAGGCTGAGCAAGCAATTTAATAGTTATTTAGTAGTGTTTCCGTCAAATTAAAATTAAATAACAAAATTAATTGTTTTGGCTCACCAAGTAACCTTTAATAACAACAAATTTCTCGCGATGACTGTCAAACAAATTAAAATCATAATAACCTTCCCAAAATGGGCTCAGAAATTCCAATATGAATCCTTGATATAACTCTGCTTGGTTTGGCAGCTTCACTAACAAAAGTCTAGCTGCTAAAACAACAAGTTCAGTCCAAAGATGACCTTGCTCATGCCTATAGCAAAGATATCAACTCATTAAATGCTAATTTGTAGACCATTTGTCGCCATCTAAACAAAGGTCAACTCATTTTGGACTGACACGGCTTAGGTTTTGATCTGCTTTCCTCAGGAATTTAGTATTGATTTTAGCAAATTTATATTTAATTCATATCAAATAACAAATTTTGAATCAAATTAAATTTTGAATCTAACAAGCAAATTAATAGTTAATTTTTTTCATCCAAAGGTTGAGTAAGCAATTTAATAGTTATTTAATTTCAGAATACATTTACTCTGAAATACTAGGCCCTTGTCCTGAGTCAATCTGTCAAACGATGGCAGATACTTCAAGACTATCCAATAGCTTGATTCCAAGCATTATCTGAAAGAAAACACGAAATTCACATTGCATATAGTCATACTTGACATATATGTATTATACGATGAATACCTCAGTTAGTGTCTTCTTTTTGATAACTGTGTTTGACTGGTTTTGCTTGAAGTTCAGTCTGCTGGCATTCTTTTTGGTAGTGTCCATTGCTCTAACATTTCCAACAGCTAATTGACTGCAAATGTTCAGTTGTTGGCTCCCTTATACAGTCTACACCCCAGTGTCCAACTCCTGAAAGTTTATAAGGTCTAGGACTCTGCGAATGTTACAATGCCATGTTGTAGGTAGAAGAAAAGTGGACTAGAGTACCTCCACAGCGATAACATTCATCATGAGCTTTTCTCTTTGTGCGCGAATCAGTAACTAAATGTTCGAGTCACTTGCGCAGTGCTTCTTGTTTGTCTTCCTTAGGGGAAAGGCAATCCTAAAATCATTCCATATGCAGTAGTTACTGACCAGCTTGCTTGTACTACCTACTGATAGTTCAATAACATACCTTCATAAGGAAGTATGTGACAAGTTGGTGTAGAAAATGCTTGAATAACTTTTGTGGGTATGGTGGAAGGGAACAGCCTGTAAGCCCAATGCATTGAGCAGATCTTGACTCCAGAACCGTTGTTTGAATGTGTCACTGCAGAGATACTTTACCGAAAGACTTTGCCGATTTTCGAGTTCAACAGACCGTTGTGCATCGATTGGTAGCTCAGCGATCCATCTGGGATCACCGGATGATGAGCAAGACCATGAATTCCTCACTAAACAGGCCATTTTTGTAGTGTAAATCAGAGTGACATTCATTCATGTCTACTGTTCACTGGGAAAACGTGGTCGTAGAAAGACGTTTCTCACAACAATCGATTCGTCTCGCCGTTCTGCATCAGAATGTTCGTTCAGAAGTTTAATTTTCGACCGTTATTACGTCCAGAATTAACTCAGAATGTGAGAAGACAAAGGTGAAAATCTGACCACTCCTAGATTTCCACTTTTACAGTGATGGCAATGGTTAAAAGAGCGATGCAGCCGCGATTTTCGAGTTCAACAGACCGTTGTGCATAGATTGGTAGCTCAGCGATCCATCTGGGATCACCGGATGATGAGCAAGACCATGAATTCCCCACTAAACAGGCCATTTTCGTAGCGTAAACCAGAGCGACATTCATTCATGTCTACTGTTCACCGGAAAAACGTGGTCGTAGAAAGACGTTTCTTACACCAATCGATTCGTCTCGCCGTTCTGCATCAGAATGTTCATTCAGAATTTGAAATTTCGATGTTCTACTTCTGAAAAAACATTAGGGCTCTGAAAGGGTATGAAATAGGCGTTTATAATTTCGGTCGGTAACATAGACATGAAGCCTCCAATTTAGGTTTGAGTATGATTTTTGAACTCAACGCACCAAGACGCTTAGATTGATGGGCCTCATGACTCAATTAGAACATTGCTTCGCTGCCAGTGGTCTTGGAAAGCACGACAAATGTGAAAATTGAGCCCAAAAATTATGATCATGTTTGTAGAACGCTACTACTCAAGCTAGAATCGATTAATCTTGGATTCCAATGGCATCTATAATGCTATACTCGACGAGTTCTTTCAAGTGGTGTGATCGGTATAAGGATAGCTCTTTGTGGTCAAAAGTTACGACTGTTTAAATAACGAGCAATTTTTGAATCACTTTCAACCGCGAAAAACGCCAAACATTTTCGTCAAAAATTCTGGATATACTGAACTGGAGCACGTTGTTAGAAAGCCCATTATCTCAGCCACACAATGCACCATGCTGCTTGTCGATAGCTTGAGAATTGGGTGAATGGCAACCGTTTCAGTGTCGGTCACCGGAAGTGGCCCGGCACATTTTTCGAGATTTGTCGGGGTTGGGTCCCCCTTGAGTGTAGCTGATATCTAATACCTGATTGATAACTGTAACCTGTATTTTTGAGAATACCTACCTGTACCTGATTGGGCAATGGAAGTATGACAGCTAAAAAACCTGGAAATCATTGCAAACCAAAATGAAAATCGTCAGTTTAGCCTTTTTTCATATGGGTCTCTCTCTCGTCTCTACCATATATGGCACCAGTAGTTAGGGCTGTGGCTCCACATATGGTACCCCCACGTTCAGACATCGTGATGGTAATGGCACCATATATGGTACCCCCTACCTTCAAATTGGTAAATGTACCGTCACCATATAGGGTACCGGCACCCATGGTCATGCTGCTAGTGGTACCGTGTACCATATATGGTGCTACGGAGCCTAGGTACCGGTACCATGTGTGGCACTGGCACCTTATGTGGTGTCGGTACCGTAAACGGGGTTGAGTGCCTGGCTGTAAAATGGGAAATGTTGTTTTGTTGCGTTCCGAAACTTTTTTTACGTTCGCTATGTTCTGTGAAACTTCCTCTAGACTGGTTTTTTGTGGCGGTTTCGATTCCGTTAATCATTTTTCGATTCAGATTGTCGTTTCTTCTCTTTGCTGTGTTCTGAAACTTTTTGTGTCCTCTGTATTCTGAAACATTACGTACACATGGTGCTAGTACCATAAACGGCGTTAAGTGCTCGACTGTAAAATGGGAAATGCGCTTGTGAAATTTTTAAAGTAATCCTAGGCTTCAGCAACAACTTTCGCGGAGGTTTTGTTTCAATCGACTGCAGTCATGTCTCGTTACTCCGCACAAGTTGGTACCGGCTAATTTTGTTGAAAAAAAGTTTTGATCAAAGGGGGCTCGGATGTTCTGCTACATTCATCAGGCGTTGGCTTGATAGCTGGAGTTCCACTGGATGCTCAAGCAACCGTCGGCTTTTATGCAGTTGTGATCACCTGCGTTTACGGAAAATTTAATGATGAAATTTTGTTTCACCTGACTCAAAGAAATAATTACTCTAATAAACAAACTGCAAACGAACAAGCAACAAAACGAAAATCACCACTGGATAAGAGAATATTTCTGTACCTATTGAATGTAATCACAATAAACTGATTAATTGCAACGTACCTTACTGTTGACTTGAAAAGCCAGCCAACACCCCTATACACCATTTTCGCTTTTTCCTCTAGTACTACTACACACTTCATCTAGGCTGCTAATGATGGTTGAAAAAACAACACAACATCTATATGTAACCACAAATACTGTTAATCACAGATGAATGAGTTCAGCTTTGATCTCTAACATAATTTTCCATCAAAGCTTTTCCGCGTTCGAAAAAGCTTTTCTTCACCCCTCACAGATTTTCGTCCCCCACTAACGCAGGATCTTTGATAAGGAATCTGAAAACAACATGAATACTCAGCGCTCATGAATTGAAGCAGTGCTTGTAGCTCTGCAGCACTTGGTCAAAACTGAACGATAAAATGAAAGCAAGACGGTTGGTCAAAAACATTCATAGTAGTACTTCTCAGAATAGCTGACAAAGTTCTCTCTCCCCACGGCTGCATTCACAGTTAAAGTCAGACAATTCCTACCAGGTCCTCTGCCAGGTTGCCTGGATGAGAAACCCCCAACAAGTGGCTTCCAGTGAGAACAATGCGAAACTAATCTACACTACACAAGGTATTTTTTGCTTTGATCTGGCCTGAGCTACATCAGGATCAGGTATACCTCTGTACCTGTACTCTGATAATATCAGGTATGCTTGCAATATCCATCTGATACTCATGGAAGCATGAGTACTTACTAGGGAAAATTTGGGAAATTACCCCCTCCCCGCTGGAAAGGCGAAACCCCCCCTCACTCCCCTTTGAGACAGTTTTCTAAGGGACCCCCTCCCCTGACCAAAAAATACAAGTGGTGGTAGTGGCTTCAGAATGAATAAACTGGGTCAGAAATCACTAATTTTTAGCCTAAAATTCATCTTGAAAAGCCTTTGGAAACCGAATTTGGAGTTTCAACTGCGTGATATTTGAGAAAAATCGGTAGTTTTGGAAGCTCTTTTTGTCATTTTTTGCTTGTTTTTAGCTTTAAAACGCTATTTCGCAGCTTAAAATAGCGATTTATAGCGTCCATTAAGAAAAAAACGAGCAAAAAACGCAATTCCATGCGTATTGGAGCTTTTTGAAATCAGGGACCCCCCACCTGGGCGAAACCCCCCCTCGACCCCCCACTTGAGGAAACCCCCCTCCCCCTACCCCCCTCCCCCAGGTCGGCCCCAGCTGTTACATGTATGCCTACAAGATGCCCTGACCGGGTAACTTCGAACCGTACCCACCTGGCTTTTGGTATTTTTGGACTGAAAGAGGTACAGGTACAAAATTGGGCATCAAATGGTAGTTTATGACCTAATCGTTCTACTAAGAAAGCGTGTATTAAAGAAGGTTAATTTTTCAAAATTTTCTCGCGCTGTTGTCCAACCAGATCTCTTCAGACTGAGAATATCAAATAGTTTTTCATTCGGGGTATGTTAAAAAAAAAATCAACTAATCTATCTTTTCAATCATACAAACTAAGGATATCGGCTAGACGGCCTTCTGTGTCTTCTGCTATCCTTCTCAAAGATCATGTTCTGACAGTGGAAGTCACCATTGACAAGCACCTCAGGCAGACTAATCCTCTCATTGAGCTTGTAGATATAGGCAATGTCATCCATTGATTGACAGAGAGGCAACATCTTGTCAATGATCGAGGCGAACATATCCGGGTACTCGTTCTTCAGGTCGCCGCAAGTTGTTCGTGTCATCTGGTCGAATCCAGGTCAAGTTATCGGTGGCAAGAGAGTCAAACGTTACACTTATGTCTGGGTGACGCCATTCGTTGGTTTTAAGACAATAGGGGCTTGTAGAGAGGCTACATTTTTTGCAACCTGAAACATACTTTATACTGTACGTGTGGACCTAACTCGGGGCAATTAATCGCTGAGTCCAAATCTTATAAAAGTGGCGAAAATTCGATTTAGATTCTTGCCGAGATGTGCTCCCCCACGGATGGTGTTTAAGTTTGCCAGGATTGGCTACCTCTCCAGTACTACCAGCAGCCATGTCGGTTAAGTTACCTGCATCATTTGATCCAAGCGCAAGTTGTCAACGAATTTGGGCATAACTCCATGGGAAAGATCATCCAGAACCAGAATGCCTTGCTGTTTATTGGTCATCTCCCTGCCGTAGTAACAGTGGGGGACCATTAAACCTTCTGGCTGTTTTTTTCGAAACACTTCGTACACTGCACACTCGCATTTGTGAATCTAAATTTCTTTCTCTTTACTTTAGTACAATGTGTATGCTAAACCCGATTTTGGTCTGTCACCTCCAAAGATAGAGCACAGTGTTCATATCCAGCTCACCCATCATGTTGGTAGAGGCAGACTCTTCCCTTAGCTCTTCCATTCTTTGTTTCATTAACTCCATTTGCTTCATCCCAGGAATCTGGAAACCAACACAACATTGAAAGTAATAAAATTATAGCGGACAAGGACAACGGTATACTGGGTTTGTAGTACAGCTACGTACAGTACTATTTTAATTGTTACCTTGAGCGCTAAGCACCAGGTGGGTAGCTTAGGAGAAATTAGTATCCCAGGTAATTTTGATTATGGAAAATTCTGAGACATTGCCATTGTCCATATCCGATTGGAGTAATGTGCCATTGTTGGAAGTTGGCCTTTACTTCAGTGGCCTCCTGAAGCTTTCTTTCCAGCCATTCAATGCTGAATTCAGAACCGCCGATCTTCTCTTGTGTCTACGTCTGACATTCTAATGCTTAGGAAAGCAGTAATCCTCTTCTGCACTAGTACGTTGGCTTGTGTTAGTGACAGAACAGATAAAAACCGTTATCTTAACAACACCCAAGTATGGTGGCACTTTCTGGGTTAAACTTTTGCACGCTCAGCTATACTAAAGAAGATTCAGTCAAAATAATAAGGTTGTGCCAGATCAGACAAACTTTACACAATATGCTTCATCAGCGCTATCACGAATTTTTGTGACAGGTGCTCGGTAACGTTAGGAAACGGCAGCCGTGCGACAAGAATCAAAGGAAAAGATAAATTAAAGATACTATTCAAGATGACAGCTCCACAATTTTCATCTGCAGCAGTTTTATTTAGGGGCTGTCCAATAAACTACGATGTTCAAAAATTCAAAATTTTGGACCATCACCCCCTCTCAACGTTTTTTGACGTTTACAGCTAAACCTAAACAACTACAACGTTCTTGGATGACACCCCCCCCCCCCCCGACTAAACTTGTTACTGTGTACAACATTAGCAAATCTTCAATAAAATCGACATGACACTGAAAAAGAAACTTTTCAACAGTGAACTACCATTTGAAGTTGAAGTTGAAGTTTACTCAACGACCAACACCAACAACGTGGTAAAACGAGGGCCTTGAGGTTAGTCTTAACAAACTACCGTATACAAGTTATTTAGGACATAACAATAAAACCGTCATCAATTACAGATTGAAAAAAGTGCTGAGAACTACAGAAAGCCTTAAACTGATTCTTAGACGAATGTACAGCACTGGGTGGTAACGAGTTCCATAAAACAATACAGTCACTAAAGAAGGTAGGCAAAACAACAGGCTGCAGTTGGAGATCGTGACTGCGGTGCCTGGCAGATCGACGGTCACTTAAAACACGAACAAACTCAGCAGGAAAGTAGCGGTGTCCATAAAAATAGTTGTACACGAGTGTTGCGCGCCTAACAGCTACAAACTGACAGATCAGTTTCCAACAGAATTTAGACTTACGGTTCAACATATCCAGTAAGACAGTATAGGAGAGGTCGCGAGAGAAGTTGTTCAACAGTTGCCGTATCATAAACCTGTGCGAGCGCTCTAACTTCAATTGATGACACTCAGCACGTGGCCACCAAACCTCAATACCATACAACATGGCTGGCAGAACGCAACTCTGATAAACAGTTTCTAGCACATACTGTGGGGCATAGCTACGGAAGTTTCTACAGAGAGTACCTGAAGCTTTCTTGGCCTTACCTGCTATGACATTACAGTGATACGCGAAGCTCAGGCGCCGGTCAAGGTGGACCCCTAGATACTTGAAATTTTCAACACGCTCAAGTGGGCTAGTACCAATAAATAACCGATTTTCGAGTGTAGGAGGAGCGGGGTGACGGCCGAAAACCAGGTACTTGGTCTTCTCAGTGTTGATTTGAAGTCGCAGCGCCGTAAAGAAACTGGTGATGATGTTGATGTCATTCTGCAGATCACTAGTGTCGTGTGCAGATCAGATGGGCCTAAGCAGTTATACGTCATCTGCATACAGAAAGTATTTGGTAGAAGTAGACAGTCTGAGCGCAGACATGCAGTCAATAAAAGCAATAAATAATGTCGGACCAAGACAGGAGGCCCTGTGGCACGCCACTCGTGACAGACAAGGGAGCGAGGGGTCGAGTTGTCCACAGTAACAGCAAAGGACCGGTCACTAAGATAGGAACAAATCCAGTTAAGCAGGTGATCAGGCAGATTGAACTGGTCTTTGGAGTGCTGCACGAGTAAGCGGTGGTTGACAGTGTCGAAAGCTGCCTTAAGATCGAAAAACACACCGACAGCTCTTTTAAGAGATTCAAGCATTTGCGAGCAGGTCTGCACAGCGTTCGCAAGGCAGTCAGTAGTAGAGCGCCCTGCACGAAACCCGTACTGGGCTTCGGAGAGAGCAGGGCCAACAGAGTCCCAGAGAATGCGGTTGATGTATTTCTCACAGATTTTGATACAATAGAGAGTTTGGAGATAGGCCGAAAGCTGGCAGGTGTGCTGGCAGATGGTTTCTTTGGCACCGGAGTAACAAGAGCATGGCGCCACGCCTTGGGCGTGACACCTTCAGTCAGAGATCTGGTGAAAAGAGTAGCAAGGGATGGAGCCAACACTGAACAGCAATTCTTGAGGAAAACAGCCGGAATTTTATCCTGTCCACAGGCTTTCTTCGGGCAAAGAGCAGCGAGTTGACTCTCCACAAACAAGATAGAGCAGTGGTGAGTGGTAGGCACAGGAGTGGACTCAAAGACAGGTAGCGCGGAATGAGTGGTCTGAGTCCCGGCAAAGTGATTAGCAAAGGCGTTGGCCTTAGCTAATGGTGCGTGTGATGATGTGTGAGCTCAAAGGGTTTGTTGTGGCTATGTGCCGGGCTTTAGGATGCCTGTGTTGATAGTTGACTAAGTAGTGTGTGTTGGATTCTACCAGGCAAGAGGTGGTCTGATAGTAAAAGCTAAGAGCCAACGTGTCTTTCCCAAATCCACCCGCAACAGCCCCATACTAGAGCCAGTTTCTGACCTGATCAACCACCCTTAACATTTAATGATGAAACTTTTGACTTTCACCAATTTGACCCAAAATCGCACTAATAAACGAACAGGAAATGCACGCGATGAGATGAACGAACCCTGACCGACCGACCGACGATGACTCAAAAACATGTTCTTGTTGTAAGAAGCAATGTCATTTGCATTTGCAATGTGCAGCGATTTTCGGACGATTTGGTAGTCTTTATGTATTGTTACTTGATCTGGTCTGCTAACCCTAATGTGCTAATTTAAAACACATAATCTGGGATTCAACCACTGCCAATCACAAACGACCAAGTTCAGCTTCGATCTCCAACATATCTTCCATCAACGCCTTTCCTCGTTCTAGAAAGGTTTTCTTCTTTTCTTCCGGATTTTCTTCACCCACTATCTCAGGATCTTTGACAAAGAATCCGAAAATACCCAGTATACTAAGAGCTCCTGACTTGAAGCAGTGCTTGTAGCTCTGCAGCACTTGGTCAAAGCTGAATGGTGGCTTGGTGGCGAGACGGTTGGTCAAACATTCGTAGTAGTGCTTCAGAATAGCTACATAGTTCTCTCTGCGAATGTCGGCATTCACAGAAGAAGTCAGACAACGTACCAGGTCCTCTGCCAGGTTGCCCGGGTGACAAATCTGAAAATATAGCTTCGTCACAAAAAGCTCAAGCTGCAATATTGCGTTTTATGGTAGGTCAAGTGGCAAGGATTCCAGCTGTTTGAGGGAAAAGGGAAGAATATATTCCACAATGCTACCACTCATCCTCACCTGCCAATCTAGCCAAACCGAGGATTTGGTCAGATGCTTTTCCTGTCTTCTCATCTTTCTGCAAAGATCATGTTCTGACAGTGGAAGTCACCATTCACCAACACGTCGGGCCAGACCCAACTGCTCACAGGCTTGGAGGCATAGGCAATGTCATCGAGTGATTGACAGAGAGAGCAGCTTGCTGATAACAATGGAGCCAAAAATGTGCGGGTAATCCTTCTTGAGATCGGCGCAACCGGTTCTAGTTGGCTGGTCAGATCCAGGCATGCTTTCAGTGACAATCGACTCCCGAGTCACGTTTACATGTCTGGATGGCGCCACTGGCTGCTCTCAAGGCAATACGCGTGAAGAGAGGCTACATTTTCCGCCACCTCAAACACACCGTTATACTCTATGGATATTTAGCAAGGTTGCAAGACAGATTCTAAGGTATGCCGAGAAATACCTACACATACTGAAACAATTCCTGGGTATGCCGAGAAATGCACTACTCATACCCAACCGATTCTAAAATCCCTTACCCAAACAACAGTACCTGCATCATCTGATTCAAACTTAGGCCATCAATGAACTTTGGCATAACACCATGGGAAAGATCATCCAGAACCAGAACGCCCTGCTGTCCTTTGGTCATCTCCCTGCCGTAGTAGCAGCGGGGAGCGGTCAAGCCTTGGGGCTGTCTTTTTTCGAAACACTTCATACACTGCACACTCACATTTGTGAATCTGAACTTCTTCTTTACGTGAAAGAAAATGGAGGCGTATCACCTTAAAAATGGGCGTATTGCTGAGGTCCAGGTCGCTAAACGTGCTAGTAAAGGCAGTCTCTCTTCCCCTTGTTTTTCCATTCTTTCTTTCGCTGTCGCCATTTGCTTCAATCCAGGAATCTGAGAACGAAGTCAACTTTGGCAGTGACGTCCAGTAGACGGAGATACATACGACATTGCTATTTTCTTGCACGCTCGTTAAATTTTAGGTTTGATTGCATAGAAATTTTATTTTCATGTTTTCACCTGTTTGAGTTCAAACTGAAAATGTCAGCAACTGAAAATATTGCCCGATAAAAAGTCTGATCTTGACCTTTCACTACCAGTGGACACGCTTATATGGTTTAGAAAAGTGGCAAACAGTGCAAAATTTCGACAGTTTTTGTTAATATCAGTAGACTTCAACCTGAACTTGTTGTCCAGGTTTTTTAGTACATGGATTTTAACCTGAAATTTCCATGTTGGACTTGATTTGAACCTTAACCTAGTTTTTTATCCCAGAACTTTCTAACAGATTTTCACATACAGGGTGTGCCAAAAAAAAACAACCCAGCAGGTGCTTTCGCTGTAGCGGCCGCAAATCTAGTATCAACCGATTTGAATGAATCCTTTTTGAATGAAAGATAAATAAATTCTTGAAAGATTGATGCAAGTTTATTAATGTACTCTGCTTAGTTCCTGAGATATTCACTCTCAAAATCCAAAACTGTGATTTTGGCAGTGAACAAGAGGGAATTTTTCTTTTTCCGCTGCACTTCGCAGGAAATCGGATTCCTGCGACAGTTGAGGGCTATTGGAGGTTCACTGCTGACACAGAAACTCGGTTCACTTCAACAGTAAAGTGTCATTAGCCCCCAGCAGTAGGAATCTGCTTTTGGTTACGGCGTGCGGCGGAATCGCTCTTGTTCTTTGCCAAAATCTGTTTCGAATTTGAGGGCAAATATCTCAAGAACCAAGCAGTGAATCTCAAGAAAAATGCACCAATCTTTGAAGAATTTATCAATCTTTCATTCAAAAAAAGGACTCATTCAAATCGGTTAAGATTCATGGTTGCAAAAAGTAAAAAAATCTGCTGGGTTGTGTTTATCACTCTTGTTCACTGACAAAATCTCTGTTTTAACTTTCAGGGAAGAAATATCTCAGGAACTAAGCAGGCCATCTTTAATAAGCGATTCATCGGTCTTTCAAGAATTTATTTATCTTTTATTTGGGAAAATATTTATTCAAATCGGTTGCGATTTGCGGTTGCTACAACAAAAAATCTGCTTGCTTGTTTTTTTTGGCACACCCTAGTATATACAGTTCTTACCTTCAGTGCGACACTAGGTGGTAGTTTAGGAGAGTCAATGTTCCAGATAATTTTGACTATGAAAACTTCTGAGGCGAAGCCCTTTCCATATCGACTGGAGTAATGTTCCATTCTTGAAAGCTAGTACTTCCCTTCAGTAGCCTCCTGAAGTTTCTTTTCCAGCCATTCTATACTGAATTCCAGAACCACCAATCATCTCTGTTTTGTCTGACATTCTAATGCTTAGAAAAGCAGTAATCCTCTTCTGCACTAGGACGTTGGCTGGTAAGTTGACAGAGCAGGATAAAAACCCCTATCTTAACAACACCCAAAGTATGGTGGCACTTTTCTGGGTTAAACTTTCGAAGTCTCGATGAACTAAAGAAGATTCAGTCGAAATAATAAGGTTGGGCACGATTCATACAAACTTTGAACAATGTGCTTCATCAGCGCTATCAAACATTTTTTGTGACAGGTGCTTGGTAACATTACAAAACGGCAATCATGCGACAAGAATCGCAAGAAAAGATAATCCAAAAGATACTATTCAAATTGACAGCTCCACAATTTTCATCTGCAGCAGTTTTATTTATGAGAGACATACTATGAATCAGTTTCTAGCGGTATACCACCGCCAACATTTGGACACTGATCGACCGACCGACTCGACCGACCGACCGACCGACCGATCGACCGACCGACCGACCGACCGACCGACCGACCGACCGACCGACCGATAATAAAGCCGACCGACCGACCGACCGACCGACCGACCGACCGACCGACCGACCGACCGACCGACCCGACCGACCGAACCGACCGACCGACCGACCGACCGACCGACCGACCGACCGACCGACCGACCGACCGACCGACCGACCGACCGACCATTCATTCGATTGATTGATTGATTGATTGATTGTTTGATTGATTGATTTGTTGATTGATTGACTTGATGACTCGGAAAAACATTTTCTTGTTTGTAAATAAATGTCATTTTAAAATTCCAATGTACAGCCATTTTCGGACGGTTTGGTAGTCTTTATGTATCATTACTACGATCTACCAGAATGCGTTAGAGCAGCATTTTTTATTTAGACCCCAGGCAGGCAGCGCTGGAATATGAAATTTTCTGACCTGTACTTTCTGGAAGTGTGATGAACCAATAGGTCTTTAGTAGAAATATTCACCACCACTGTTCGGCATTTCTGCTCTGAGCATGCTGACAAGCTTGGGGTATTTATGGCCACTAAAAACGTGATTTCAGAGATTTTCGACTGGTTCTCCAGTGCACAATTGACGAGCGCGATCATATCTTCAGCATACAATTAGTGTTACACTGACAACTGCACCCACAAAGTTTGGGGCTGTTCGATTCAGGACAGAGTGAATACCGTTGATTTTGAAGGGTATTTTAAAAAAGTGAAAAAAATATTTTTTTGACGTCCCTCACAGATTTTGGCCATACTTTTAGGGGAGATAGAAGGCGACAGTCCTCTACGTTGGTGATTTTCACTTTCTTTGGCATCGGCCCCGTTTTGAGTTTATTTATGTTCCAATTTTCCAAAAAAAAACTTTGCGGAATCTTTTAGAATCATTCACAATTCCTCCAGCAGTGTCCATGAAGCTAGAGCGACCGGCAGCAGAGCGTTGAATGTAGAATGTGATGGGCTATCCAACCACATACGCCATATCGATCTACGACCACTTGTACCAGAGTGGCATCAAGTCAAAGTTTCGATCGAAAATGACCCAATTTCCAGTTTACAGTCTTGAAATAGACAGTCTGTGTTTCAGCACTTCTGAAAGTAATCTACTATCAATAAACAGGCCTATTTTGACCTGCTAATTTCAGAAATGACCTTAGTTTTACTTTATACACTTCCAATTTCAAGATGTAAGATTACCATAGTGTAATAAGTAGATAGTGTTATATCTCAAAATCTCGAGCTTATACAGAAAAATTGAGGTCATTTCTGAAATCAGCAAGCCAAAATAGACTAGGAACACTATTAATTGATGGTAGATTCCCTTAAAAAATATTGAAACAGAGCCTATAAATTTAATGATTATAGCTCTCTAAAGTGTATATGTTGATGAATCTTCAGAGGTCCATAACTAACGACTGAGTTGTCCTAGCGCCAAAAGAAGATCATATTCAGAATCAGTGAAGAAAACTGCACCTAATAAGAAACATTTTGCAATTGCTTCCGTTTCATAAATCACTGACAAAGATGTGAATGCCAGGGCACCAGAAGAAAATAAGTTGCTCAGGACTGGTTATATTGAAAAACGACTGTAATTTATATAACTAGACGCCATAAGAAAGTTGATCGTGATACAGGCGTATGTAATGTGATACATGCTATAAAAAAGCTGATCGTGATACATGCGTACATGCTACGCAGGATCTAAATCTTGTCATACATGTAACAGGGGGAGTCCCTGCCCCCCACCCGACTTAGGCCAGACCCCCCCCCCCCTAATGGGGACCCCCCCCCCCCCGAGACGATTTCACCGACCCCCCCCTCCGATTTTTCTGGCAAGTAAATTTTCGAGCAAATTTTTGCAATTTTTTACAATTTCAGACACAAAAATCGCCAAAATCGCCAAAAATCGCTAATTTGGGCTGAAATACAGTAGTGCACAAAAAAAATGTCCTCTCCACTTTTTCGGGTTCACTAAAATAACTGTTTTTCACTCAATTCTTAACGAATTTGAACCAAATTTTCAGGGTGGGTGCCCAATTAGTCTGGCTACTTATGTTACAGTTTCGGCGCGAAAATTCAAATTTTGGCGGGAAATTTAAACGAAAATGCCAAAATCATATGGTCTCATAAAAACGGCTCTTACTCAAGAAATACAAAAGCTACGCCCGTGAAATCACGGCCGCTTATAGACCCAATATAGTGCAATTTTCTGTGGAAGTTTCAAAATCCTCGCTCAAAGCACGCGCGAGAATCAGATTTTCAAAGTTGGCAAAAAATCGGAATTTATCCATTTCCAAGGCTAACATTTTGAGGTTCACTAAAATTGCCCGTTTTCAGTCAATTCTCTGCCAATCTGAACCAGATTTGCAGAGTACGTGGCCAATGGGTCTGACTAACTCTGCTAGAATTTGGGCGCGAAAATTCAAAATTTGGCGGGAAATTTAAACGAATATGTGAATATCATAAAATGGTCTCATAAAAACGGCTCTTACTCAAGAAATACAAAAGCTATTCTGGTGAAATCATGGCCGCTTATAGACCCAACATAGTGCAGTTTTATGTACAAGTTTCAAAACCCTCACTCAAAGTACGCGCGAGAATCCGATTTTCAAATTTGGCAGAAAATCGGGATTTATCCATTTCCAGAGCTAACATTTTGAGGTTCACTAAAATTGCCCGTTTTCAGTCAATTCTCTGCCAATCTGAACCAAATTTGCAGAATAGGTGCCCAATGGGTCTGGTTAACCCCTTGCAACTCACCTGCCACTTCAGTGGCTTGCCGATAGTTTTGGTTTTGGGCGTTTGCCGATAACTTTAGCCGACAGTTTTGGGTATCGGCAAACTTTGCCGACAGAAAACCATGTGTATAGAGATAGAAACTATCGGCAAATTTGGCAAATTTGTTTTGCCGATAGCTATCGGCAAACGACTTTTTTGCCGACAGTTTTGAAAACGGTGTGTAACAGGGGGTTAACTCTGCTAGAATTTCGGCGCGAAAATTCAAATGTTGGCGGGAAATTTAAACTACAAAGTATCCTGCAAAAATTGTTCTTAGTAATGTATAAATTTCCCGCCAACATCTGAATTTTCGCGCCGAAATTCTAGCAGAGTTAGCCAGACCCATTGGGCACCCATTCTGCAAATCTGGCTCAGATTGGCAGAGAATTGACTGAAAACGGGCAATTTTACTGAACCTCAAAATGTTAGCTTTGGAAATGATGATAAATCCCGATTTTTCGCCAACTTTGAAAATCGGATTCTCGCGCGTACTTTGAGCGAGGGTTTTGAAACTTCTACATAAAATTGCACTATATTGGGTCTATAAGCGGCCATGATTTCACGGACGTAGCTTTTGTATTTCTTGAGTAAGAGCCGATTTCATGAGACCATATGATTTTCGCATTTTCGTTTAAATTTCCCGCCAAAATTTGAATTTTCGCGCCGAAACTGTAACAAAAGTAGCCGGACTAATTGGGCACCTACCCTGAAAATTTGGTTCAAATTCGTTGAAAATTGAGTGAAAAAGAGTGATTTTAGTGAACTCGAAAAAGTGGAGAGGACATTTTTTTTGTGCACTACTGTACAGCTAAATAGTGCTGTTTTGCAGGCGATTTTCGCAATTTTTGTGTCTGAAATTGTAAAAAATTGCAAAAATTTGCTCGAAAATTTACTTGCCAGAAAAATCGGAGGGGGGGGGTCGGTGAAATCGTCTCGGGGGGGGGTCCCCATTAGGGGGGGGGTCTGGCCTAAGTCGGGTGGGGGGCAGACCCCCCTGTTACATGTATGACAAGATTTATATCCTGCGTAGCATGTACGCATGTATCACGATCAGCTTTTTTATAGCATGTATCACATTACATACGCCTGTATCACGATCAACTTTCTTATGGCGTCTAGTTATATAAATTACAGTCGTTTTTCAATATAACCAGTCCTGAGCAACTTATTTTCTTCTGGTGCCCTGGCATTCACATCGTCAGTGATTTATGAAACGGAAGCATCAAAAATGTTTCTTATTAGGTGCATTTTTCTTCACTGATTCTGAATATGATCTTCTTTTGGCGCTAGGACAACTCAGTCGTTAGTTATGGACCTCTGAAGATTCATCAACATATACACTTTAGAGAGCCATAATCATAAAATAGATAGGCTCTGTTTCAATATTTCTTAAGGGAATCTACCATCAATTAATAGTGTTCCTAGTCTATTTTGGCTTGCTGATTTCAGAAATGACCTCAATTTTTCTGTATAAGCTCGAGATTTTGAGATATAACACTATCTACTTATTACACTATGGTAATCTTACATCTTGAAATTGGAAGTGTATAAAGTAAAACTAAGGTCATTTCTGAAATTAGCAGGTCAAAATAGGCCTGTTTATTGATAGTAGATTACTTTCAGAAGTGCTGAAACACAGACTGTCTATTTCAAGACTGTAAACTGGAAATTGGGTCATTTTCGATCGAAACTTTGACTTGATGCCACTCTGGTATAAGTGGTCGTAGATCGATATGGCGTATGTGGTTGGATAGCCCATCACATTCTACATTCAACGCTCTGCTGCCGGTCGCTCTAGCTTCATGGACACTGGAATTGTGAATGATTCTAAAAGATTCCGCAAAGTTTTTTTTTGGAAAATTAAAACATGAATAAAACTCAAAAACGGGGCCGATGCCAAAAAAAGTGAAAACACCAACGTGTAGAGGACGACGTGTTCTATCTACCCTAAAAGTATGGCCAAAATCTGTGAGGGACGTCAAAAAAATATTTTTCACTTTTTAAAATAACCGCTAAAATCAACGGTATTCACGCTGGCCTGAATCGAACAGCCCCAAACTTTGTGGGTGCAGTTGTCATAGTAAGACTAATTTATGCTGAAGATATGACCGCGCTCGTCAATTGCGCACTGGAGAACCAGTTGAAAATGTCCGAAATCACGTTTTTTGGCCATAAATACCCCAAGCGGTATCGCAGAGCAAAAATGCCACAGTGGTGGTGTTTTCTACTAAAGACCTATTGATTCATCACATAAAAAGTATAGGTCAGAAAATTTCATGTTCCACTGCCTGCCTGGGTCTAATAAAAAATGGCTCTAACGCATTATGGTAGATCAAGTAACGATACATAAAGACTACCAAACCGTCCGAAAATGGCTGTACATTGGAATTTTAAATGACATTTATTTACAACAAGAAAATGTTTTCCGAGTCATCGTCAATCAATCAAACAATCAATCAATCAAACAATCAATCAATCAATCAATCAATCGGTCGGTCGGTCGGTCGGTCGGTCGGTCGGTCGGTCGGTCGGTCGGTCGGTCGGTCGGTCGGTCGGTCGGTAGGTCGGTCGGTCGGTCGGTCGGACGGTCGGACGGTCGGTCGGTCGGTCGGTCGGACGGTCGGTCGGTCGGTCGGTCGGTCGCTCGGTCGGTCGGTCGGTCGGTCGGTCTGTCGGTCGGTCGGTCGGTCGGTCGGTCGGTCGGTCGGTCGGTCGGTCGGTCATCCAAATGTTAAGGGTGGTATATCAAGCCAGAAACTGATTCATAGTATGTCTCTCATAAATAAAACTGCTGCAGATGAAAATTGTGGAGCTGTCATCTTGAATAGTATCTTTAATTTATCTTTTCCTTTGATTCTTGTCGCATGACTGCCGTTTTGTAATGTTACCAAGCACCTGTCACAAAAATGTTTGATAGCGCTGATGAAGCACATTGTGTAAAGTTTGTCTGATCGTGCCCAACCTTATTATTTTGACTGAATCTTCTTTAGTAAAGCGAGCGTGCGAAAGTTTAACCCAGAAAAGTGCCACCATACTTGGGTGTTGTTAAGATAAGGGTTTTTATCTGTTCTGTCAACACCAGCCAACGTACTAGTGCAGAAGAGGATTACTGCTTTTCTAAGCATTAGAATGTCAGACAAAAGAGAGAAGATCGGTGGTTCTGAATTCAGCATAGAATGGCTGGAAAGAAAGCTTCAGGAGGCTACTGAAGTGAAGGCCAGTTTCCAAGAATGGAACATTACTCCAGTCGGATATGGAAAGGGCTTCGCCTCAGAAGTTTTCATAGTCAAAATTATCTGGAACATTGACTCTCCTAAACTACCACCTAGTGTCGCACTGAAGGTAAGAACTGTATATACAGGGTGTGCCAAAAAAAACAACCCAGCAGATTTTTTGCTGTAGCAACCGCAAATCGCAACCGATTTGAATGAATATTTTTTTAAATAAAAGATAAATAAATTCTTGAAAGACCGATGAATCGCTTATTAAGATGGCCTGCTTAGTTCCTGAGATATTTGCCCTGAAAGTCAAAACAGAGATTTTGTCAGTGAACAAGAGTGATAAACACAACCCAGCAGATTTTTTTACTTTTGCAACCATGAATCTTAACCGATTTGAATGAGTCCTTTTTTGAATGAAAGATTGATAAATTCTTCAAAGATTGGTGCAATTTTTATTGAGATTCACTGCTTGGTTCTTGAGATATTTGCCCTCAAATTCGAAACAGATTTTGGCAAAGAACAAGAGCGATTCCGCTGCACTTCATAATAAAGCAGATTCCTACTGCTGGGGGCTAATGACACTTTACTGTTGAAGTGAACCGAGTTTCTGTGTCACCAGTAAAGCCTCCAATAGCCCTCAACTGTAGCAGGAATCCGATTTATTACGAAGTGCAGCGGAAAAAGAAAAATTCCCTCTTGTTCACTGCCAAAATCACAGTTTTGATTTTGAGAGTGAATATCTCAGGAACTAAGCAGAGTACATTAATAAACTTGCATCAATCTTTCAAGAATTTATTTATCTTTCATTTAAAAAAGGATTCATTCAAATCGGTTGAGATTTGCGGTTGCTACAGCGAAAAATCTGCTGGGTTGTTTTTTTTTGGCACACCCTGTATATAGTACTGTTAGAAAGTCCTGGGATAAAAAACTAGGTTAAGGTTCAAATCAAGTCCAACATGGAAATTTCAGGTTAAAATCCATCTTCTAAAAACCTGGACAATAGGTTCAGGTTGAAGTCTACTGATATTAACAAAAACTGTCGAAATTTTGCACTGTTTGCAACTTTTCTAAACCATATAAGCGTGTCCACTGGCAGTGAAAGGTCCAGATCAGACTTTTTATCGGGCAATATTTTCGTTGCTGACATTTTCAGTTTGAAAAACAGGTGAAACATGAAATAAATTTCTATGCAATCAAACCTAAAATTTAACGAGCGTGCAGTAGCGCTGTCGTATGTATCTCGTTCCACTATGGCGTCACTGCCTAAGTTGACTTCGTTTCAGATTCCTGGATTGAAGCAAATGGCGACAGCGAAAGAAAGAATGGAAAAACAAGGGGAAGAGACTGCCTTTACTAACATGTTTAGCGACCTGGACCTCAGCAATACGCCCATTTTTAAGGTGATACGCCTCCATTTTTCTTTCACGTAAAGAAGAAGTTCAGATTCACAAATGTGAGTGTGCAGTGTATGAAGTGTTTCGAAAAAGACAGCCCCAAGGCTTGACCGTTCCCCGCTGCTACTACGGCAGGGAGATGACCAAAGGACAGCAGGGCGTTCTGGTTCTGGATGATCTTTCCCATGGTGTTATGCCAAAGTTCATTGATGGCCTAAGTTTGAATCAGATGATGCAGGTACTGTTGTTTGGGTAAGGGATTTTTAGGAATCGGTTGGGTATGAGTAGGTATTTCTCGGCATACCCAGGAATTGTTTCAGTATGTGTAGGTATTTCTCGGCATACCTAGGAATCGGTTCGGTAACCAAGTTAAATATCCATAGAGTATAACGGTGTGTTTGAGGTGGCGGAAAATGTAGCCTCTCTTCACGCGTATTGCCTTGAGAGCAGCCAGTGGCGCCATCCAGACATAAACGTGACCTTTGAGTCGATTGTCACTGAAAGCATGCCTGGATTCGACCAGCTAACTAGAACCGGTTGCGCTGATCTCAAGAAGGATTACCCGCACATTTTTGGCTCCATTGTTGACAAAGTGCTGCCTCTCTGTCAATCACTCGATGACATTGCCTATGTCTACAAGCTCAATGAGCAGTTGGGTCTGCCTGACGTGTTGGTGAATGGTGACTTCCACTGTCAGAACATGATCTTTGTGAAGGATGAGAAGACAGGAAAAGCATCTGACCAAATCCTCGGTTTGCTAGATTGGCAGGTGAGGATGAGCGGTAGCATTGTGGAATATATTCTTCCCTTTCCCCTCAAACAGCTGGAATCCTTGCCACTTGACCAATTATTGGATGCAATATTGCAGCTTGAGCTTTTTGTGACGAAGCTATATTTTCAGATTTGTCACCCGGGCAACCTGGCAGAGGACCTGGTACGTTGTCTGACTTCTTCTGTGAATGCCGACATTCGCAGAGAGAACTATGTAGCTATTCTGAAGCACTACTACGAATGTTTGACCAACCGTCTCGCCACCAAGCCACCATTCAGCTTTGACCAAGTGCTGCAGAGCTACAAGCACTGCTTCAAGTCAGGAGCTCTTAGTATACTGGGTATTTTCGGATTCTTTGTCAAAGATCCTGAGATAGTGGGTGAAGAAAATCCGGAAGAAAAGAAGAAAACCTTTCTAGAACGAGGAAAGGCGTTGATGGAAGATATGTTGGAGATCGAAGCTGAACTTGGTCGTTTGTGATTGGCAGTGGTTGAATCCCAGATTATGTGTTTTAAATTAGCACATTAGGGTTAGCAGACCAGATCAAGTAACAATACATAAAGACTACCAAATCGTCCGAAAATCGCTGCACATTGCAAATGCAAATGACATTGCTTCTTACAACAAGAACATGTTTTTTGAGTCATCGTCGGTCGGTCGGTCAGGGTTCGTTCATCTCATCGCGTGCATTTCCTGTTCGTTTATTAGTGCGATTTGGGTCAAATTGGTGAAAGTCAAAAGTTTCATCATTAAATGTTAAGGGTGGTTGATCAGGTCAGAAACTGGCTCTAGTATGGGGCTGTTGCGGGTGGATTTGGGAAAGACACGTTGGCTCTTAGCTTTTACTATCAGACCACCTCTTGCCTGGTAGAATCCAACACACACTACTTAGTCAACTATCAACACAGGCATCCTAAAGCCCGGCACATAGCCACAACAAACCCTTTGAGCTCACACATCATCACACGCACCATTAGCTAAGGCCAACGCCTTTGCTAATCACTTTGCCGGGACTCAGACCACTCATTCCGCGCTACCTGTCTTTGAGTCCACTCCTGTGCCTACCACTCACCACTGCTCTATCTTGTTTGTGGAGAGTCAACTCGCTGCTCTTTGCCCGAAGAAAGCCTGTGGACAGGATAAAATTCCGGCTGTTTTCCTCAAGAATTGCTGTTCAGTGTTGGCTCCATCCCTTGCTACTCTTTTCACCAGATCTCTGACTGAAGGTGTCACGCCCAAGGCGTGGCGCCATGCTCTTGTTACTCCGGTGCCAAAGAAACCATCTGCCAGCACACCTGCCAGCTTTCGGCCTATCTCCAAACTCTCTATTGTATCAAAAATCTGTGAGAAATACATCAACCGCATTCTCTGGGACTCTGTTGGCCCTGCTCTCTCCGAAGCCCAGTACGGGTTTCGTGCAGGGCGCTCGACTACTGACTGCCTTGCGAACGTTGTGCAGACCTGCTCGCAAATGCTTGAATCTCATAAAAGAGCTGTCGGTGTGTTTTTCGATCTTAAGGCAGCTTTCGACACTGTCAACCACCGCTTACTCGTGCAGCACCTTAAAGACCAGTTCAATCTGCCTGACTACCTGCTTAACTGGATTTGTTCCTATCTTAGTGACCGGTCCTTTGCTGTTACTGTGGACAACTCGACCTCTGCTCCCTTGTCTGTCACGAGTGGGGTGCCACAGGGCTCCTGTCTTGGTCCGACATTATTTATTGCTTTTATTGACTGCATGTCTGCGCTCAGACTGTCTACTTCTACCAAATACTTTCTGTATGCAGATGACGTATAACTGCTTAAGCCCATTCGATCTGCACACGACACTTGCGATCTGCAGAATGACATCAACATCATCAACAGTTTCTTTACGGCGCTGCGACTTCAAATCAACACTGAGAAGACCAAGTACCTGGTTTTCGGCCGTCACCCCGCTCCTCCTACACTCGAAAATCGGTTATTTATTGGTACTAGCCCACTTGAGCGTGTTGAAAATTTCAAGTATCTAGGGGTCCACCTTGACCGGCGCCTGAGCTTCGCGTATCACTGTAATGTCATAGCAGGTAAGGCCAAGAAAGCTTCAGGTACTCTCTGTAGAAACTTCCGTAGCTATGCCCCACAGTATGTGCTAGAAACTGTTTATCAGAGTTGCGTTCTGCCAGCCATGTTGTATGGTATTGAGGTTTGGTGGCCACGTGCTGAGTGTCATCAATTGAAGTTAGAGCGCTCGCACAGGTTTATGATACGGCAACTGTTGAACAACTTCTCTCGCGACCTCTCCTATACTGTCTTACTGGATATGTTGAACCGTAAGTCTAAATTCTGTTGGAAACCGATCTGTCAGTTTGTAGCTGTTAGGCGCGCAACACTCGTGTACAACTATTTTTATGGACACCGCTACTTTCCTGCTGAGTTTGTTCGTGTTTTAAGTGACCGTCGATCTGCCAGGCACCGCAGTCACGATCTCCAACTGCAGCCTGTTGTTTTGCCTAACTTCTTTAGTGACTGTATTGTTTTATGGAACTCGTTACCACCCAGTGCTGTACATTCGTCTAAGAATCAGTTTAAGGCTTTCTGTAGTTCTCAGCACTTTTTTCAATCTGTAATTGATGACGGTTTTATTGTTATGTCCTAAATAACTTGTATACGGTAGTTTGTTAAGACTAACCTCAAGGCCCTCGTTTTACCAAGTTGTTGGTGTTGGTCGTTGAGTAAACTTCAACTTCAACTTCAAATGGTAGTTCACTGTTGAAAAGTTTCTTTTTCAGTGTCATGTCGATTTTATTGAAGATTTCCTAATGTTGTACACAGTACCAAGTTTAGTCGGGGGGGGGGGGGGGGTGTCATCCAATAACGTTGTAGTTGTTTAGGTTTAGCTGTAAACGTCAAAAAACGTTGAGAGGGGGTGATGGTCCAAAATTTTGAATTTTTGAACATCGTAGTTTATTGGACAGCCCCTAAATAAAACTGCTGCAGATGAAAATTGTGGAGCTGTCATCTTGAATAGTATCTTTAATTTATCTTTTCCTTTGATTCTTGTCGCACGGCTGCCGTTTCCTAATGTTACCGAGCACCTGTCACAAAAATTCGTGATAGCGCTGATGAAGCATATTGTGTAAAGTTTGTCTGATCTGGCACAACCTTATTATTTTGACTGAATCTTCTTTAGTATAAGCGAGCGTGCAAAAGTTTAACCCAGAAAGTGCCACCATACTTGGGTGTTGTTAAGATAACGGTTTTTATCTGTTCTGTCAACACAAGCCAACGTACTAGTGCAGAAGAGGATTACTGCTTTCCTAAGCATTAGAATGTCAGACGTAGACAAAAGAGAGAAGATCGGCGGTTCTGAATTCAGCATTGAATGGCTGGAAAGAAAGCTTCAGGAGGCCACTGAAGTAAAGGCCAACTTCCAACAATGGCACATTACTCCAATCGGATATGGCAAGGGCTTTGTGTCAGAAGTTTTCATAGTCAAAATTACCTGGGATACAAATTCTCCTAAGCTACCACCTGGTGTAGCGCTCAAGGTAACAATTCAAATAGCACTGTACGTAGCTGTACTACAAACCCAGTATACCGTTGTCCTTGTCCGCTATAATTTTATTACTTTCAATGTTGTGTTGGTTTCAGATTCCTGGGATGAAGCAAATGGAGGTAATGAAACAAAGAATGGAAGAGCAAGGGGAAGAGTCTGCCTTTACCAACATGATGGGTGAGCTGGATATGAACACTGTGCCCATCTTTAAGGTGACAGACCAAAATCGGGTTTAGCATACACATTGCCCTAAAGTAAAGAAGAAATTTAGATTCACAAATGCGAGTGTGCAGTGTACGAAGTGTTTCGAAAAAAACAGCCAGAAGGTTTAATGGTCCCCCACTGTTACTACGGCAGGGAGATGACCAATAAACAGCAAGGCATTCTGGTTCTGGATGATCTTTCCCATGGAGTTATGCCCAAATTCATTGACGGCTTGCGCTTGGATCAAATGATGCAGGTAACTTAACTGACATGGCTACTGGTAGTGAGAGTAGCCAATCCTGGCAAACTTAAACACATCCCGTAGCACATCTCTGCAAGAATCTAAATCGAATTTTCGCTACTTTTATAAGATTTGGACTCAGCGATTAATTGCCCCAAGTTAGGTCCACACGTACAGTATAAAGTATGTTTCAGGTTGCAGAAAATGTAGCCTCTCTACAAGCCTATTGTCTTAAAACCAACGAATGGCGTCACCCAGACATAAGTGTAACGTTTGACTCTCTTGCCACCGAAAACATGCCTGGATTCGACCAGATGACCCGAACAACTTGCAGCGACCTGAAGAACGAGTACCCGGATATGTTCACCTCGATCGTTGACAAGATGTTGCCTCTCTGTCAATCAATGGATGACATTGCCTATGTCTACAAGCTCAATGAGAAGATGGGTCTGCCTGAGGTGCTTGTCAATGGTGACTTCCACTGTCAGAACATGATCTTTGAGAAGGATGAGAAGACGGGGAAGGCGTCTGACCGAATCCTTGGTTTGCTTGATTGGCAGGTGGGTCAGTTTTTTTAACATACCCCGAATGAAAAACTATTTGATATTGTAGTCTGAAGAGATCTGGTTGGACAACAGCGCGAGAAAATTTTGAAAAATTAACCTTCTTTAATACACGCTTTCTTAATGAACAATTCGGTCATAAACTACCATTTGATGCCCTTTGTTTGTACCTGTACCTGTTTCAGTCCAAAAATACCCAAAACCAGGTAGGTACAGTTCGAAAGTACCCGATCAGGTATCTTGTAGGCATACATGTAACAGCTCCGGGCCGACCTGGGGGGAGGGGGGTAGGGGGGGGGTTTCCTCAGGTGGGGGGTCGAGGGGGGGTTTCGCCCAGGTGGGGGGTCCCAAATTTCAAAAAGCTCCAAAACGCCTAGAAATGCGTTTTTAGCACGTTTTTTTCAGTAAGGACGCTAAAAATCACTATTTTAAGCTGCCAAATAGCGTTTTAAAGCTAAAAACAAGCAAAAAATGACAAAAAGAGCTTCCAAAAACACCGATTTTTCTCAAATATCAGCAGTGGAAACGCCAAATTCGGTTTCCAAAGGCTTTTCAAGTGAATTTTAGGCTAAAAATTAGTGATTTCTGACCCAGTTTGTTAATACTGGAGCCACTACCACCACTTGTATTTTTTGGTCAGGGGGAGGGGTCCCTTAACCTGTCTCGGGGGGGGGGTGAGGGGGGGTTTGGCCTTTCCAGCAGGGGGGGTAACCCCCCCCAACCCCCCCCCCTAGTAAATGTATGCTTGTAGGTATCAGATGGATATTGCAAGCATACCTGATAATCAGGTACAGGTACAGGTATACCTGATCCGCAGTAGCTCAGGCCAGATCAAAGCAAAAAATACCATGTGTAGTGTAGATTAGTTTCGCATTGTTCTCACTGAAACCCTTGTTACAGGTTTCTCATCCAGGCAACCTGGCAGAGGACCTGGTACGTTGTCTGACTTCTTCTGTGAATGCCGACATTCGCAGAGAGAACTACGTAGCTATTCTGAAGTACTACTATGAATGTTTGACCAACCGTCTTGGCACCAAGCCACCGTTCAGTTTTGACCAAGTGCTGCAGAGCTACAAGCACTGCTTCAAGTCAGGAGCGCTGAGTATTCTGGGTGTTTTCGGATTCCTTATCAAAGATCCTGAGTTAGTGGGGGACGAAAATCCGGAAGGGAAGAAGAAAACCTTTCTAGAACGCGGAAAAGCTTTGATGGAAGATATGTTAGAGATCGAAGCTGAACTCGGTCATCTGTGATTGACAGTATTTGTAGTTGCATATAGATGTTGTGTTGTGTGCTCAACCATCATTAGCAGCCTAGATGAAGTGTGTAGTAGTACTAGAGGAGACTACTAAAATGGTGTATAGGGGTGTTGGCTGGTTTTTCAAGTCAACAGGGTGGTACTTTGCACTTAATCAGTTTATTGTGATTACATTCAATAGGTACAGAAATATTCTCGACCCAGTGGTGATTTCGTTTATTTGCTTGTTCATTGCAGTTTGTTTATTAGAGTAATTATTTCTTTGGGTCGGGTGAAACAAAATTTTATCATTAAATTTTAAGAAAACGCAGGTGATCACAACTGCGCAAAGCCGAAGGTTGCTTGAGCATCCAGTGGAACTCCAGCTATCAGGCCAACCCCTGATGAATGTAGCAGAACCTTGGAGTTACTTTTGATCAAAACCTTATTTCAACAAAATTGGCCGGTCCCAACTTGTCCGGATTAACGAGACATGACTGTATTCGATTGAAACAAAACCTAAGCGAAAGTTGTTGTAGGCCTAGGATTACTTTAAAAAATTTCATAGGCGCATTTCCCATTTTACAGTCGAGCACTTAACGCCGTTTATGGTACTGGCACCATGTGTACGTAATGTTTCAGAATACAGAGGACACAAAAAGTTTCAGAACGCAACAAAGAGAAGAAACGACAATCTGAATCGAAAAATGATTAACGGAATTGAAACCGCCACAAAAAACCGGTCTAGAGAAGTTTCACAGAACGCAGCGAACGTAAAAAAGTTTCGGAACGCAACAAAACAACATTTCCCATTTTACAGCCGGGCACTTAACCCCGTTTACGGTACCGACACCATATAAGGTGCCGGTACCACACATGGTACCGGTACCTAGGCTCGTAGCACCATATATGGTACACGGTACCCCTAGCCATGACCATGGGTGCCGGTACTATATATGGTGACGGTACAGTTACCAATTTGAAGGTAGGGGGTACCATATATGGTGCCAGTACCATCACGATGGCCGAACGTGGGGGTACCATATGTGGAGCCACAGCCCTAACTACTGGTGCCATATATGGTAGAGACGAGAGAGAGACCCATGTGAAAAAAGGCTAAACTGACGATTTTCATTTAGTTTGCAACGATTTCCAGGTTTTTAGCTGTCATACTTCCATTGCCCAATCAGGTACAGGTAGGTATTCTCAAAAATACAGGTTACAGGTATCAATCAGGTATTAGATATCAGCTACACTCAGGGGGGGACCCAACCACGACAAATCTCGAAATATGTGCCGGGCCACTTCCGGTGACCGACATTCAAACGGTTGCCATTCACCCAATTCTCAAGCTATCGACAAGCAGCTTGGTGCATTGTGTAGCTGAGATAATGGGCTTTCTAACAACGTGCCCCAGTTCAGTATATCCCAATTTTTGACGAAAATGTTTAGCGTTTTTCGCGGTTGAAAGTGATTCAAAAAATTGCTCATTATTTAAACGGTCATAACTTTTGACCACAAAGAGCTATCCATATACCGATCACACCACATGAAAGAACTCGTCGAGTACAATATTATAGATGCCATTGGAATCCAGATTAATCGATTCTAGCCTGAGTAGTAGCGTGCCAAACATGATCATAATTTTTGGGCTCAATTTTCGCATTTGTCGTGCTTTCCAAGACCACTGGCAGCGAAGCAGTGTTCTAATTGAGTCGTGAGGCCCATCAATCGAAGCGTCTTGGTGCGTTGAGTTCAAAAATCATACTCAAACCTAAATTGGAGGCTTCATATCTATGTTACCGACCGAAGTTATAAACGCCTATTTCATACCCTTCCAGAGCCTAATGTTTTTTCACAAGTAGAACATCGAAATTCCAAATTCTGAATGAACATTCTGATGCAGAACGGCGAGACGAATCGATTGGTGTAAGAAACGTCTTTCTACGACCACGTTTTTCCGGTGAACAGTAGACATGAATGAATGTCGCTCTGATTTACGCTACAAAAATGGCCTGTTTAGTAGGGAATTCATGGTCTTGCTCATCATCCGGTGATCCCAGATGGATCGCTGAGCTACCAATCGATGCACAACGGTCTGTTGAACTCGAAAATCGCGGCTGCATCGCTCTTTTAACCATTGCCATCACTGTAAAAGTGGAAATATAGGAGTGGTCAGATTTTCACCTTTGTCTTCTCACATTCTGAGTTAATTCTGGACGAAATAACGGTCGAAAATTAAACTTCTGAACGAACATTCTGATGCAGAACGGCGAGACGAATCGATTGGTGTGAGAAACGTCTTTCTACGACCACGTTTTCCCAGTGAACAGTAGACATGAATGAATGTCGCTCTGATTTACACTACAAAAATGGCCTGTTTAGTAGGGAATTCATGGTCTTGCTCATCATCCGGTGATCCCAGATGGATCGCTGAGCTACCAATCGATGCACAACGGTCTGTTGAACTCGAAAATCGGCAAAGTGTTTCGGCAAAGTATCTCTGCAGTGACACATTCAAACAACGGTTCTGGAGTCAAGATCTGCTCAATGCATTGGGCGTACAGGCTGTTCCCTTCCACCATACCCACAAAAGTTATTCAAGCATTTTCTACACCAACTTGTCACATACTTCCTTATGAAGGTATGTTATTGAACTATCAGTAGGTAGTACAAGCAAGCTGGTCAGTAACTACTGCATGTGGAATGATTTTAGGATGGCCTTTCCCCTAAGGAAGACAAACAAGAAGCACTGCGCAAGCGACTCGAACATTTAGTTACTGATTCGCGCACAAAGAGAAAAGCTCATGATGAATGTTATCGCTGTGGAGGTACTCTAGTCCACTTTTCTTCTACCTACAACATGGCATTGTAACATTCGCAGAATCCTAGACCTTATAAACTTTCAGGAGTTGGACACTGGGGTGTAGACTGTATAAGGGAGCCAACAACTGAACATTTGCAGTCAATTAGCTGTTGGAAATGTGGAGCAATGGGACACTACCAAAAAGAATGCCAGCAGACTGAACTTCAAACAAAACCAGTCAAACACAGTTATCCAAAGAAGAAGACACTAACTGAGGTATTCATAGCATAATACATATATGTAGAGTATGACTATGTGCAATGTGAATTTCGTGTTTTCTTTCAGATAATGCTTGGAATCAAACAACAGGATAGTCTTGAATATCTGCCATCGTTTGACAGATTGACTCAGGACAAGGGCCTAGTGTTTCCGAGTAAATTTATTTTGAAATTAAATAACTATTAAATTGCTTGCTCAGCCTTTAGATGAAAATAACTAGCTATTAATTTGCTTGGTACCCAAATTCTGAAATTTAATTTGATACAAATTTGTTATTTGATATGAATTAAATATAAATTTGCTAAAATCAATACTAAATTCCTGAGGAAAACAGATCAAAACCTGGGCCGTGTCAGTCCAAAATGAGTTGACCTTTGTTTAGATGGCGACAAATGGTCTACAAATTAGCATTTAATGAGTTGATATCTTTGCTATAGGCATGAGCAAGGTCATCTTTGGACTGAACTTGTTGTTTTGTAGCCAGACTTTTGTTAGTGAAGCTGCCAAACCAAGCAAATTTATATCAAATTCATATCAAATTTCTAGGCCAATTTTACGAAATTTAATATAATTTTAATTTGTTTGACAGTCATCGCGAGAAATTTAGTTTGTTATTAAATTGCTATTTACTTGGTGATTTTGGCCAAAACAATTTAATTTTGTTATTTAATTTTAATTTGATCGGAAACACTACAAGGGCCCACTAGGCGTGAGGCGGTACACAACAGAGTGGCAGAAGATGCAGGAAACTCCTGGCCTGATCAGTGCCAACACTACATACAAATCACTTGTAGAGCTGACGCCACGTAACCGGCCAACAAAAAAGAGTGGTGACCTGCGAAAATTGTTCTATAGGTAATACATTTTTAGTCTTTAAAGTCTTTAGTAACTGTGAACTTGTTAGATTCCACTGTGGGGAAAACACACTGCTGGAAATGCATGAACGTGAGTTCCCACAACGCCGTTCTGACATAAACGCAGCATTAGCAGAGAATTTGAGCAGAGCTAATGACCACAGTGCTGTTCTTACTTTACTGCAGCACTGCAGTACTGTTCTCAATGCAATTGGATTGCCAACCGAAAACGTGCTATTCAGAGAAGTTGGTGCATTACCAGCATCACCTGATCTGATTGCATCACCGAATGGGTTCCTTTCAAGTCACGATAAATCGAAGAAGGAAAGCATTCCAGTAAGCATCAAGTGCCCATTCCTAGCAGGTAATGGAAAAGCAAAAACAGCACAGAGACCGCCATGGCAGCACTATGTGCAGCTCACAGCTGAAATGGAGGCATTCGATTCTTCCTCCTGCTTGTATATCAGCTGGACACTGGTTGGCACAACTGTATTTGCTGTGCAGTGCATCTGGATCCATCTTTTGCTCAAAATCTCTCAACATACCTTACCAACTTTGTGCAGTGTGCAAAGGAAAAGCGTTCCTATGACACGTTTATGGACAAAATCCAGGAAGGAAACGCCACATCTTTATGCAAGGGTGCAAGACAGCTAGCGGAGCAGTTCAAACCAATCGTGGAGCTGGAATCGTGTCTTGACTATGGTGCAAAGAAAAGCGCTAGACAAGTTACAGAGCAAGTTGACAAGTTTCACCAACAACTTCAAGGTTTATAAGCTATCTCGATGCCTAATATAACCCGTTACTTTTGTAGTCCCTGTCTGTACAGCTGTGAAAGCAAATATAAAATAATAAATTGTCTCGCGTGGCAGTGCTATAGCTGAAATTCCATAAAGAACAGGAGTTTCAAGTTAAAATCGGGATCTCGCGCAAAAATCTCCACTGTTCACCGGGAAAACGTGGTCGTGGAAGGATGTTTTGCATAGCAAATCTGACCACTCCTATATTTCCACTTGTACAGTGATAGCAATGGTTAAAAGAGCGATGCAGCCGCGATTTTCGAGTTCAACAGACCGTTGTGCATCGATTGGTAGCTCAGCGATCCATCTGGGATCACCGGATGATGAGCAAGACCATGAATTCCCTACTAAACAGGCCATTTTTGTAGCGTAAATCAGAGCAACATTCATTCATGTCTACTGTTCACCGGGAAAACGTGGTCGTAGAAAGACGTTTCTCACACCAATCGATTCGTCTCGCCGTTCTGCATCAGAATTTTCGTTCAGAAGTTTAATTTTCGACCATTATTTCGTCCAGAATTAACTCAGAATGTGAGAAGACAAAGGTGAAAATCTGACCACTCCTATATTTCCACTTTTACAGTGATGGCAATGATTAAAAGAGCGATTCAGCCGCGATTTTCGAGTTCAACAGACCGTTGTGCATCGATTGGTAGCTCAGCGATCCATCTGGGATCACAAGATGATGAGCAAGACCAATGAATTCCCTCCTAAACAGTCCATTTTTGTAGTGTAAATCAGAGCGACATTCATTCATGTCTACTGTTCACCGGGAAAACGTGGTCGTAGAAAGAGGTTTCTCACACCAATCGATTCGTCTCGCCGTTCTACATCAGAATGTTCGTTCAGAATTTGGAATTTCGATGTTCTACTTGTGAAAAAATGGCTGCAAACATTAGGCTCTGGAAGGGTATGAAATAGGCGTTTATAACTTCGGTCGGTAACATAGATATGAAGCCTCCAATTTAGGTTTGAGTATGATTTTTGAACTCAACGCACCAAGACGCTTCGATTGATGGGCCACACGACTCGATTGGAACACTGCTTCGCTGCCAGTGGTCTTGGAAAGCACGACAAATGCGAAAATTAAGCCCAAAAATTATGATCATGTTTGGCACGCTACTACTCAGGCTAGAATCGATTAATCTGGATTCCGATGGCATCTATAATATTGTACTCGACGAGCTCTTTCATGTGGTGTGATCAATATATGGCTAGCTCTTTGTGGTCAAAAGTTATGACCGTTTAAATAATGAGCAATTTTTTGAATCACTTTCAACCGCGAAAAACGCTAAACATTTTCGTCACAAATTGGGATATACTAAACTGGGGCACACTGTTAGAAAGCCCATTATCTCAGCTACACAATGCACCAAGCCGCTTGTCGATAGCTTGAGAATTGGGTGAATGGCAACCGTTTGAATGTCGGTCACCGGAAGTGGCCCGGCACATACAGTATAGATAAAAAAAAATGTCCCATCGCTTTTTCGGCCTTCACTCAAACGTTTCGTTCTCAGTCACTTCTTTACCGATTTGGCTCAAATTTTCAGCAAAAATTAACAACATGGTTGGCTAAATATTCTGCAAGTGTGGTGCCAAAATTCCGACTCATACTGGTTTTATGGCCCGAAAACTAGGAATGAGGGTGGTCCACGCAAATTTATTTTTTTTCGGTAATACAAGGAGTACAGTCCTGAAACTTGCAGGAATGATTGGTGTTGCTATTGGGCATAACATACTAAGCGGGCAGCCCTGTAGCTCAAAGGGCACTAAAATGGGGGAATTTCAAAAACATGACGAAATACGACTTTTCTTCGTAAAACCGGCAAAATGACGATTCTAAAGATTTTCAATTTTCAAAAAACGCTGCAGGGATGGTTTCTATGGTGTGGAACAGAGCTTAAATATCAGGTTCATTTATTTGTCGAACTTCCTGCTACAATCTATGTTGATTAACAACAGATTCAGTGCTTTGATTCTAGAAGGTGCAGATTTCTTAACTATGGGATTTTCACTCATGTTTTTGAAATTCCCCCATTTTAGTGCCCTTTGAGCTACAGGGCTGCCCGCTTAGTATGTTATGCCCAATAGCAACACCAATCATTCCTGCAAGTTTCAGGACTGTACTCCTTGTATTACCGAAAAAAAATAAATTTGCGTGGACCACCCTCATTCCTAGTTTTCGGGTCATAAAACCAGTATGAGTCGGAATTTTGGCACTAAACTTGCAGAATATTTAGCCAACCATGTTGTTAATTTTTGCTGAAAATTTGAGCCAAATCGGTAAAGAAGTGACTGAGAACGAAACGTTTGAGTGAAGGCCGAAAAAGCGATGGGACATTTTTTTTGATCTATACTGTATTTCGAGATTTGTCGTGGTTGGGTCCCCCCCCCCCTGGCTACACTGTATGTTGTTGAAAAAAGTTAAAATCTGGATTTTAGCCAAAAGTTCGCTCAAAATACCAACTTGGCTGCAAAGGCAGCTGAAAGTAGTTTGGTTGCAGTCATTTTAGGAATTTTTCATAAAAAAAACACTAAGTTATAAATGTAAATTTTTTCATTATACATATATTGCACAAAACGCTGTAAAAACTGCTCTCAAAACTATCTCAGGGATTTGGAATCGCTTTCCAGATCCATTTTCGCTTGTGTTGATTTTCGCGAGTCTTGGCAAGGTTTCTTATAAATCAATGTGTTTTCGCCTCCACTCAATGGCTTACCTAGAATTTGTAAAAAAGGTGAGTTTTGAGGATCAGTGGGTGGGCAAGAAAATTTTCAAAAATTTTGTCTCCAAAAGCGGTTTTTAAAACCATTATTTTGGGTGTAAATTTAACAGGAATTAACAGTTTTTAGGAGTCAGAAGTGGCCTGGAGCCCAGTTCTGACGTTCCCATTTCCGACTTTCCCAGTTCCGACTTTCCCAGTTCCAACGTTCCCAGTTCCGACTTTTCCCAGTTCCGACTTTTCCCAGTTCCGACTTTCCCAGTTCCGACATTCCCAGTTCCGACTTTTCCCACTTCCGACTTTCCCAGTTCCGACTTTCCTGAACGTAACCCCTAAGCCTAAGCCTGAGCCTAACCACTGGCCCTAAGCCTAAAACTGATCCTCACCCTTAAGTCTAAGCCTAAGTCTAAGCCTAAGCCTGAATCTAAGCCTAAGCCTAAGCCTGAACCTAACCGCTAAGCTCTAAGTCTAAGCCCTACGAAGCCTGAGCCTAACCCCTAAGCCTAACCTAAGCATGAACCTAAGCCTACTCATTGTGCATTACGTAGCTACATATTCTTGTATACCAGTATCTGTATAAAATATAGTGAATGCTATTATAAAGTCGGAACTGGGAACACGCCTGGAGTACTACTGCACAATGAGAGTGTATATTTGGAAGAACGACGGGAAACCCCAAAGAGCATGTTAGTACTGGCTTGTACTTTTCTTACATTGCTTTGTTTGGCAGTAGCGTTGTTCTGTGTGTGACTTAAAAGTTGTCACTTACAGTTTATGCAAATGGAATGAGTGGCCGTATAAATTTAAGTCGCACTGTACGTACGTACTGTTGTCTGAATGTACCATAATTATGATGTGTGTGGCGTGCGCCCATTAGAGCCAAAGTAGGTAATGGGACAGGAAATCAGGTGTTGACGAGCTTTCAGAGGGATCAGCGATTGCAGCGCCGTCTACTGGGAACTCTAGCACTGAGCACCGTATTTACTACCTTCTTTGTCACATTTCCCAACCTGATCGTAGTTGTGGCACTGAATGTGCAGGCCTTTGGTGTGTACCTGCCGCTTTTGGTGCCGTTTACTACGCTGATTAGAAATTTAAACCCGTGCATGAACTTCTTCTTGTATACAACTAGACACAAAGATATTAGAATGGGATTGACCTACTTGTTCAAGTGCAAAGAGCTACCACCTAATTACCAACCTACTGGCTAGTAGTACTGTTGTTGTAGTTTGTGCGTTACTTCTAATCAGTGTGGTGCATTTTGAAAATTTGAAACTAGGTAAAGTAATACTAGGTAAAGTTGTCACCTAAAAAACTAGGTAAAGTAATACTAGGTAAAGTTCTCAGCTAAGAAACTAGGTAAAGTAATACTAGGTAAAGCCCAGAAAAACTAGGTATTACTAGGTAAACCTAAAACGCTCGAAATCAAGTCAAAATATTATTTTTTGGTTCGATAGAACAATAATGAAGTTAGTGGAGTTAAAATTTACGAAATTTGACACATTTCAAGTAAATATTTGTATTTTATTGATCAAATAAGTCAGAAATTCATTCTCTGGGCCACTGTAATTGTGGGAAAGCCGGAAATTTGAAGGTTTGCTGACTGAAAAAGCCATGTAAAACTGAAAATATCAAACTAGGTAAACTTGTTCTACCTAGAAGTACCTAGTTATGTGGATTTAAAACTAGGTAAAGTAAAACTAGGTAAAATAGAGTAACCAGCAACTATTATGAAACAAGAAATTGGAGGTTTTCCTGCTCATCAAAATTCTCTGCATGATTGTACGAGTCTGAATGACGATGAATACAGTATCCGTGCTTGTCAGACCGCAAATTAATGAACCGCGGTCCCCATAAATAGGGTGATCACTACTTGCGCCGATTAATGTTTTGAGTGTGCACATTTTTGGCCATTTTTTGCTCCAAAAGGGCCACCGTCCTTGGGCTTGTACGAATATTGTTATGTTTATGCTTAATTGATAGCTAATCGTCATATCTACCCATATGCTCGTGGGCAGACATATCCGTCGGCAGACTCGAATGCTACGACTGTTTTAGTAAGTGGCGGTTCCGGGGGAAATCGGCCGATAATCGATGAAGTAAGGCAATATGACGAGCGCGTAATCTGAGACAGCATGCAGTAATTGGTTGTGGATGTGCTGGTGCATAAAACAATAATGTACAGGTCAAAAGTAGTTGTTTGATACCGGATTTGGTCATATTTGTTAAAGATTTACAATTTGGGTGCGCACATTTTACATTCTTTTGTTCGAGACCAAAAAAACGTATCTAAGGTGAAGCTGAATATAGCATGCAGTAATTAGATGTTGATGTGTAAAATAATAACCAGGAGATCGTCAGCAGTCGTTTGATACCACATTCAAAATTCTGTGTTCAAAATTTGAAATTCGAGTGATCTCCCCAACTGAGAACGATCGCAAAAAATTGCTGTCTCCCTGAAGCCATTCCAAAGTGCGGACTAGAATAGGAGTAAATCGAGTACTAGAATTCCCGCCATCTGCTATCCGTTTTAAATTTTCATTATAGGTAAAGTAAATCTAGGTACTTTTCCCGTATATTAACTAGGTAATACTAGGTATACCTAGTTACCTAGTTACCTAGATAAAAAGTGCACCACACTGCTTCTAATACGCTTGGCAGTATGACTTTTTAATGTTCCTTTCAGTTACACTCGTCGACTTTGTAAAGGCAGTCCACTCTACCTTCCTACAACAGTTGATCTGATGGCCACCAAATGTGTTTGTGATAAATATGTAGTGTATATGAATGAGTGTAGGGTGTGAGAGTGTTGGCGCGCGGCGTGTTGTGCTGTGTAGATAGTGTGCTTTTCTGCAATAATAAAAGCTAGCCTCACTCTCGGGTCGCTGTCACCCTAGGTTCCCCTAGGACCACTTGCCGGATTTTTCCGCCTATATGTATAAGACCCCTTCGGTTATAACACCCGGGTCTTATAACTGGGTATCTTTTCCGATTATAAGACCGGGGTCTTATAGCAGATGGTCAGAAAGCAGGGTCTGTCAATGACAATATGCATTTTCCAGTTATAAGACTTTAGAATTTAGACTTTATCTCATCGAACGATATAGCCATTTCTGGCTAATCACATGGATTATACGTACAGTACGAATAAAACATGACGAACGATAGAGAGAACGCAAGTGCAATGATTACTAAAGGTGCACAATTAAGAATAGCTTACAGTACATAAAAAGACTAATTGTCGCCATAATAACTAGTGAGCAATGATTTAAACTTCAAATAGCTGACTGGAGTGGTTCAATATACAGAGAGGTTTTCACAGGCCTCGTTTAACAGAGTCGGTGCTCTGTAGCTGAACGCGCGTCGCGCGGCATCTGTGCGATAGCCAGCTTCGGGACTGTGTTTAGACCAGTAGATCTTCTTTGGTCTGTGATCTCGACTGCTCCCACTGGATCGCGCTCCAAAAACAGCTTGTAGGCTAACAGCTGAGTCTTTCGCTTCAGTTCCAGATGGGGTTCCAATTCCAACCAGCAGAGTTGCCGCTTGCACTCAGAGGCATGGTCGTACTTACGCAAGCCGAAGACCGTTTTCGCTGCCAAATTGAGAGCTCGGAGCAATGTCTGGTCTATGTACGATTGGGGTGCTGCTTGAGTCACAGCAGGGCAGTAGTACATCTACAGTAGTACATTAGTAAGACCCGGGATTAAGCTCAGATTGGTGTGATTACTAGATAACTAATGAATATGGAGTTTTTGAACTCAGGTCGTTCAAGAATCGTTCTAAAACCTGTGTAATCTTGGTAAAATTCTTGACTTGATAGGTTTAGATAGCTGCTGTAAGCATAAGCTGCTGCAAGTTGCCTAAGTTTTCAAAACTTGTTTAAAACTGAGCTATTCAGACTTAAGCGTACAGTCAGTTGTTGGAAAGATCTTTGACAGTGGAAGTCACCATTGACAAGCACCTCAGGCAGACCCATCTTCTCATTGAGCTTGTAGACATAGGCAATGTCATCCATTGATTGACAGAGAGGCAACATCTTGTCAACGATCGAGGTGAACATATCCGGGTACTCGTTCTTCAGGTCGCTGCAAGCAATCAAATGCTGGGTTGTTTTTTTTGACACACCCTGTATATGTATATCATCATACATACATACATCATACAGTTTGACTAGGTTGCTAGCTGAATTTTGGTACCCGTTCCTTGTAAACGGTTTGTTGATACTTGCCTTCGCATTTGACAAAACACTAATACAGTGACTGGTCTGCTCACTGAAAGACATGTCATGTGCACTGTACAGTATGTACAACAAAATTTTACAACAGTTTAAAGAACTATCGGACAGAGTCAGGCTCTAGCTGCTGGAGGTAGACCCTTTATATCATGTATGTATGCTACATAGCCAAACACACGTACTTTACTTACTCGAATTGCAATATCAAGCTTTCTAGAACGCAGAAAAGCTTTGATGGAAGATATGTTAGAGATCGAAGCTGAACTCGGTCATCTGTGATTGACAGTATTTGTAGTTGCATATAGATGTTGTGTTGTGTGCTCAACCATCATTAGCAGCCTAGATGAAGTGTGTAGTAGTACTAGAGGAGACTACTAAAATGGTGTATAGGGGTGTTGGCTGGTTTTTCAAGTCAACAGGGTGGTACTTTGCACTTAATCAGTTTATTGTGATTACATTCAATAGGTACAGAAATATTCTCGACCCAGTGGTGATTTCGTTTATTTGCTTGTTCATTGCAGTTTGTTTATTAGAGTAATTATTTCTTTGGGTCGGGTGAAACAAAATTTTATCATTAAATTTTAAGAAAACGCAGGTGATCACAACTGCGCAAAGCCGAAGGTTGCTTGAGCATCCAGTGGAACTGCAGCTATCAGGCCAACCCCTGATGAATGTAGCAGAACCTTGGAGTTACTTTTGATCAAAACCTTATTTTTCTGCGCCGTCTGGAAATCGTTTCTAGAATGTGGAAGAAGTTATTTCTAATGTAGACTTGAATTTGCTGAAATATTAGCAACTAGTCATAGCCTCTTTATTTTGGCTAGAAGTCCGAAAGCGCTAGAAAATCGTAGTTATTTGTCAAGCGAATTCAAATCAAGTACATATACGTACAGGGTCCATCAAGAAAAAACCCAACAGAATTTTTGTAGTTGTAACCGTTCACACAGCGATATCACAAAAGTATTAACTATGACTTTGACTTTGACTAGTAGTCATAACAACGCTATGGTAATTTCACTAATCCTTTATTTGCTTTTCATTCAAAGAAGATTTACCCAATCGGTTGCTACAGCGAAAAAGCTGCCAGGTTGGTTTTTTTCCGCTTTTACAAGATTGGAGTTGAATATTTTGGCTCAAGGCACAAAGCCAAAGGGAAGTACTGGACCAACAGAATTGTCTTGCTTTGAGCAGCCCAGAAAGGACCAAAAATGCATTCTGACCGGTCTGCTGGAAACGAGCAGCAGCCAAACATTACAGACTGCAAACACCACAATTGCCTGGTCTCGGATCTGTCTGACTACGAATCCATCTAGTCCAGCCAACTTTACCACCACAATGACCAGGGACAAGAGAATCAGAAAAAGCATCAGAGAAAACAGCACCACTCCCACCCAGACAAGTCGGGCTGAGTTCTAAATTTAAGAAAATGATTTAGGAAAACAACGATGATTAAAGTCAGCACCGCATGGGTTGCGTTGCAATCTTGTTTCTTTTCCCGCATAAACCGATAAATCCTTATGTATAGAATTGTGTTTGTAAGGATCAATGTCACTCCACTCATAACTGTAGTTATCAAATGAATCTGAACAGATACATACAGAATTAATTTGTCATGTTTTCAGTTGCCTAAACTTACAGCATACAATGGTTTATTGAGCACTGGAATGAAAACGATGTCTCTTGAAGTACAAATTGCATAGGTTTGGAACCAAAGAGGTATAATTGTGAAAATCGGTCCAATCCATTGGGTGGCTATAATACTGTATACCGTTGTTTTAGGCCATATCTGAAGCGTTCTTATTGAACGAACAAAACAACCAACAAACAAACAAATTGTTGACCAGTTGTAACCGACCGACCGACCGACCGACCGACCGACCGACCGACCGACCGACCGACCGACCGACCGACCGACCGACCGACCGACCGACCGACCGACCGACCGACCGACCGACCGACCGACCGACCGACCGACCGACCGACAAGCAACCAAATAAAACAAACCACCAATGGGTCGAGAATATTTCGATGCCTGTTGAATGTAATGGCTGTAATTCCAACAAACTGATTCAGTGCGAAGTACCACCCAGTGGACTTCACAACCCAGCCAAACAGGTGAATGTTTGTGTCATTCTGTTTGGTCATGAAGCTCCAATCAATCCAGTCCCAGAAGCGGAACGATCTGATTGGATAATTGGTGACAACAGAACCGAAGTCGGCAAGGCCAAGTGATATGCAGAGAGTGAAGAAACTGTTGTTGAACGGCTCTTGCGATCGCTTCTTGTAAAGCATCAAGATCAAGAGAAGATAGAGAATTGTAGACGGTATTGCCCATAGAAGGACAAGCAGCTCGAGCAAATTTGCACCCATAGTCAAACGATGCTACCTGCGCTCAACTCGAGGGACTTAATCATACTTCTTCAGTCAAGACTGCCCCGAGTTCAAGTCGTTAAGGAAATGCAGACGCTCGATAGAGCTTGTTCGCAGGTAATTAGCTGAAGAAATTCTTGGTAAACAGCTTTGAGCAGTTTTGCCTTCGAAGTGCCACTGGGTGGCAGTTTACCAGACAATTGAGTGGCTGGCATCGATTTATATAATGTAATATAAATAAATTGGATAAAAACGCATCCCCAACTAACATCTCTGGAACCTTTTCCAAGGGTAGATACATTTATCGGAATGTAAAATTGGAAAAAACACATTCGTTTCAAAGTTTCGCCTTGCTCGGCTAAGCTGGCTACCTTGGACGGACGGACGGATTATCCCGGCGGGGCCATCGTAACCCCTGCGTTGGGCTACGGGCCCATCACGCACACCCACATCCTGCCCTTACTGCACTACTAGCCTAAACACATGCTCGGTGTCAGTCTGGGCGGGTCTCAGTGGTAGCTGTCCCCGTTCGCGTATGACCCAACACATGTGGTTGGTATTGTAGCTTTAGGTGCTTAGGCAGCTCCAGTCCGTTCCCATTTACCTACCCTCTGTCACCAGCTTACGGTGGCCTGGGTTGAGCTGTGTGCCGGGACTGTCCAACTTGCGCACAACCGATTTGCGCACACGGATCGCGGGCACACCAACTTGCGCACAACCGATTTGCGCACAACCGATTAGCGCACAACCGGTTTGCGCACAACCGAATTGCGCACAACCGATTAGCGCACAACCGAATTGCGCACAACACAACCGATTTGCGCACAATTTTTGTACTTAAGCACTTTTACTTCTTTTGCAGCACAATATAGTCATAGACACCAACAGTAATTTTACATAACAGTTACATTTATAACAGTGTGATTTATTTATAATACATAAATTTTATAACTGATTGCGCTTTGGCTGTGTGAAGTAGTGCCCTATTCCTCTTAGAAATTGTTTGAAAAGTCATTTAGAATTTAGTTAGCGATTTCCTTAAATCCACCTGCCTGCACCTTACATTGTTTTGTTTTGAAAGGATGCGTTCCAGGAAAAAGTAAATGTCTGGATGCTTGCGTTTGTTGAACAACCTGGCCATCTTAGAGTTCCAGCTCTTGACATCATTGTTGGTGCGGCGGACCTCATTCACCATGACCCAAATGGCAGGCGGCACGGCATGCATCCACTGTCTCTCAAAGTACTTAAACTGCATGCTTGCCAGTTTGGCTGACCGAACCGAATTTACATATAACGCTTACATAAGCATGCCTGTACCATTAAGCCTGCATTACCATAGCCTTACAGCGCATGTACACTAGATTCAACACACAACAACACAACTACTTCTATTTGTGCGCAAATCGGTTGTTTTGTGCGCAATTCGGTTGTGCGCGAATCGGTTGTGCGCACTATGACGTCAATGCGCCAGGCGCTCTCTTAGTACCTGGCGCCCAACAGCATGGCTTGAGTGGCTTGGCAGTGAAAGAAGGGAAACGTCCGAGATGACGAAACCACGGGGGTAGCGGAATGGACCTCGAGTCTGATCGCAGGCCGTAAGGCCCCCCCGCAAATCGGATCGGATCGGATCAGGCCATCACGCACACCCACATCCTGCCCTTCCTTGGCTGTCTTCGCTACTAGCCGGCACACGTGGTCGGTGTCAGTCTGGGCGGGTATCAGTGCTAGTTGTTTGTTTCCCAACACGTTTGGTTGACATTGTAGCTTTAGGTGCAACGGCAGCTCCAATTGGTCCTTGGGTTGGGGCTTTGTGCCGACGACCAACTAACTCTTTGCGGCAAGAAACTTGCCCAGCCGAGTGGATGAACGCACGAGTAAGCGCACAGTGGCTTTGCGGCCTAAACCACTACACCAACTGTGCCGGCAAGCTGGGTGCCCTAAAATGCTGAAAAACCGACGTCATATCTTGCTAACCAAGTTCCTGTCAAGTGCGTCGCATTGTAGATCGGACATATCTTCGATCGAGGCCTCAGGTGATACTGTACTATGGCACACCTGCCTAATGTACTGTTGTCTCCTTTTTATCAGTTGCTTTAAACGTTTTGTGAGTGTCTTAGTTTCATGTATAAAAGGTAAGGTGGTCCATCTCCATATAAGCAGACATGAAAAAGGGGGCTGAGAAAGAAGCTTCGCCCACCTCACGCTGCCCGATTGAAGGGGTACCATATATACGTACTGTGGATCAGGTATACCTGTACCCGATTATCAGGTAGATTTGCAATACCCACTGATACCTACCTGATACCTGATTCGGTACTTTTGAATTGTACCTACCTGATTTTGGGTGTTTTTGGCCTGAAACGGGTACAGGTATCGGATACTTTTTCGTTTTCAAAAATAGCATCAAAAGACCAATTTGTTAATCAAAAAGCGTTTAGAACAACTAACTCTTGAAAATTTTTTGCGTCCTTATTGTGCAGTGGTACTCCAGGCCATATCTGACTCCTAAAAACTGTTAACTCCTGTTAAATTTATACTCAGAATGCTTTTAAAAAGCGCTTTTGGAGGCTTCTAGCTTTTGAACATTTTCTTGCCATGGACCATGGATCCTCAAAAATTAGAATTTTCGCAAATTCTAAATTCTAATTTTTATGTAAGTCACTGAGTGGAGGCGAAAACACATTGACTTATAAGAAACCTTACCAAGACCGGCGAAAATCAACATAAGCGAGAAACGGAGCTGGAAAGCGATTCCAAATCCCTGAGATAATTTTGAGAGCAGGTTCTTGCGGTTTTCTGCAATATATAATGAACAAATTTACATTACTAAATTAGTGTTTTTTGTAAAGAAAAATTCCTAAAATGACTACAACCAACCAAACTACGCTCAGCTGCCTTTGGAGTCCAAGTTGGTATTTTGAGCGATTTTTTGTCTAAAATCCAGATTTTAACTTTTTTCGACAAAATTCTGATACCTCACTGACATCTGTATTTTGAGAATACCTACCTGTACCTGTTTTACTGATTGGGTACTTTTGAAATACCTGTACCTAATGCCTGACATCAGGTACTTTCTCAATACCTGCCCACAGTACGACGATATGGTACCACCAAGTGAACCGGTACCATAAATAATATCGCTACCACATACCGATACCATTTATTCCCTGATTGTCAAAGGGGAGTAACGAAAAAGCACAGACTTCTATAGAAGTTCTAAGCATAGTTTACGTTATCCCGTGTGTCACGGCGGCCCCGGCACCGGTGGAAGCGGTGTGTTTGTGGGTTCAAAACCTGGGACACAAAGTTCAACCCAGGTCGTCGAAAGTGAGAAATGGCTAGTAGATAAATGATGACCAAATCTTAGCTGCCTTTTGCACAGACTGGCAGCAAATGGGAGGTTTTTATATAAAAACATAGATACGAAAATGAAATAACAGGATAGGCACACATACAAAATACAATATATACAGAAACAACATTCGCACAGTGCGGAAAGGGTAGCCTTACAAGGAGAAGGCAAATCTTGTATGTATGTTTTGTCAAATCCAGCTCTCAAACTCGTATGCAACGTGTAATCACGGGGAAAAACACACCACACATCCTTGCTACAATGTTTCTGTTCCTCTGTTGCGACAATCAGGGACGCCTACTAAATTCAAACTTTGAATTTGATATGGTATGGTATAGTACTAGCTAATTCAGTTTGAATTTAGTTGGTATGAGTTTGGTTTGGTATGAAACCCAAACCCATACCCAAACAACAGTACTTTTTTATGAAATGAATTTGGTAAAGTAGTGGTAGTTTGCTGTGATAATGTCGTAGAAATCTTTGGAAATTATGCTCAATCCACCTTTCTTGAGTTTTTTCGGATCAAAACATGCAGAAAGGACTGGAAATATATTTTGACGCATTTGAAAGTGTCATAATTATAGCCAACAAGCTACCGTAGTACTAAAACGAAAAGGCCTTACCAGAATCATAATTCCACGTAGTACTAAAATTATCTGGTAAAGAAAGGCGTTTGATTTTGATATGGTATGGTATAGTATAGAAGGAGCTGTTTTGAATTTGGTTTGGTATACCGTACTAGTACTAAATTCAAAGATTGATTTTAGTACTAGTACAATTTCGGTATTGTAGGCATCCCTGGCTACAATTGCCCATTTAGCTAGGGGAGGGTTGTAGTTCAGGAGGCTGCCGGACCTTCTGTCTCTTCCTGCTCTATAGCTGTTGGCTACTCGTAGTCCTTTCAACCAAAAGCACTTTAAAAAGTAGTACTTTTAAAAAGTTACAACAACAACAAGTTCTGATAGTTAAACAGTTTTCCAAGCCTCAACTCGCTGTGGAACAGCAACAGTAGAAGCAGCCCATCTGTCTGCCAGTGTGGGACAACCGATAAAGCGGAGGAAATGCCGTCGAACCGGTTGGCTGCAACCCAACAGCAGCCAACCATTGCACAGAGCAAATACGACCACCCATTGGCCCCAGATAATATCCAGTATAGGCGACCCGATGCCGGCCGCGGTGGCAACAACCAGGAAAATGACGTATAAGTTCATTCCCGACATTAATAGGAACAAAATCAAACCCATAAACAGCAATCGAAGCGAACCCTAAAATTAATCGATAATTGCTTTAGCATACATGTAGCAGGGGCTTTCGGGGAGGGTGGTTGTTAAAGGAGGTTGCCTTGCCTTTTGGCAGATCTTGTGTCCCTTCCTGCTCATACAGTTTGACACATACTGTACATGCAACAGCTCCGGGCCGACCTGGGGGGAGGGGGTAGCGGGGTTTTCCTTAGGTGGGGGGATCGAGGGGGTCCAAAATTTCAAAAAGCTCCAAAACGACTGGAAAAACGTTTTTAACACGTTTTTTTTCAGTAAGCACGCTAAAAAACGCATTTTAAGAGCCGGTTTCTCTAGGAATCGACTTTTGCTCCTTAACCTCCGGACAAATCTCAACTTTATGTCTCCGATTTGGCTAAAATTTTGTATTTTGGTTTAATTTAACCTAAAAAGCCATTTTATCACCTTCCCGGCCATTTTTGAGAGGGTCACTTTTTCGACCCTCTCACAGATTTCGAGTCATAACTCGGGACCAAATGACCATAGGAACTTGCGAATTGCATATTTAGAATCAGAAAAATATTTTCTTTCAAATGATACCCTACTCGACTGCATTACATGAAAAAAATTTTTTTCGAACCCCTTCCGGGACCGATTTGACCCCCACACAGTCATGTTCCCAACTGTTTTATTTCATGGAAATATAGCGCTATGTTTTTGCTTTCGATTAAAGAAAAAAAATCGAGAAAAAAAAGGGGGGGAGAATTTGAGTTTTTGGACCTTGAAAGTTAAAAATCAAAAAAATTTTCCTTATGGGTTGCACACTGTAAACAACAGAACTTGGTCAGTTTTGAATCGATTTCGGAGACCTTTGGCACACGTATTGTAATGTTCATCTTGCACATAGCGCACAAACCTGGTCCTGGTTGCCGCTGTTTAACACAAGTTTTATGCATATTTTTTTTATTATTTTCAGTTTTGCAAACAATTTCTCGGTTTCATTTGATGTTTCCCATAATGGGCATCCAAATTGTCTTTTTGAAAAGAATTAGAGCTGGAAATCGGGCGGGCCCAACCCAAGCAATGCCTAAGTGAAGGATAGTTGGAAACTATTGCATTGAATAAACATTCTGCTTACTTGGTACTTACAAGAAGTAAGCATCAATTAGCATTGTGCACTATAACGAATGTTTACAGAACAGAGACTGCTTAGACTCTGTTACTCTCGTTATTTTTTTCTCCTTAAGCAATCCCATGCAAGATTTGTGTAGGTGTGCATGTGAATAGACTAAAATAAACATTATTGATCCTGGGCGCTGTGGGATGGTGACTGTAAAACTCGTCATCTCGACTCAACTATTGACATACGTACATATGCAAACTATAGTCTGTTCAAAAAATAAGTGACCAGGCGGTTTTTTGTGAATAAATGTTTTGGGTGGCCTCGGGGCGACTTGAGCCTCTTAACCAAAGTTGTAGACAACGTCGAGCTCCTGCCTGGGGTGAATCCTAATCTGCGCTACGTTTCCTCTGAACACTAATTTGCGCAACGTCAAAAAATGAGCTTTTTTTCTAATTGCGATGAAAATTAGATGACTGCAGAATTCGATTCTTGAGTCCTTGGCGACTCCAATGATGCTTTCCTGATGTGTCTAGGCCAAACCGGTATGGAGATATGGCCGGTCAAAGCATCCAAAAATCGTGAAAACGGCGTTTTTCTGAAAATTTCACAAAATAGAGGGGGAAACATAGGCAGAGTGACGGATTTGGGTGAACTTCCTGAATGGGGTATTCTTGACCGCCGGAATCGATTCTGACACTTCCCGACCCTGAAAACCTCACCCTGATACCGTAATTCGGTAAAAAATGCCATTTTTCACGATTTTTTCATCATATCTCCACATCGGTTTGGCCTAGACACATCAGGAAAGCATCATTGGAGTCGCCAAGGACTCAAGAATCGAATTCTGCAGTCATCTAATTTTCATCGCAATTAGAAAAAAGCTCATTTTTTGACGTTGCGCAAATTAGTGTTCAGAGGAAACGTAGCGCAGATTAGGATTCACCCCAGGCAGGAGCTTGACGTTGTCTATAACTTTGGATAAGAGGCTCAAGTCGCCCCGAGGCCACCCAAAACAGTTATTCACAAAAAACCGCCAGGTCACTTATTTTTTGAACAGACTATATAGTTTGCATATGTACGTATGTCAATAGTTGAGTCAAGATGACGAGTTTTACAGTCACCATCCCACAGCGCCCAGGATCAATAATGTTTATTTTAGTCTATTCACATGCACACCTACGCAAATCTTGCATGGCATTGCTTAAGGAGAAAACAAATAACGAGAGTAACAGAGTCTAAGCAGTCTCTGTAAACATTCGTTATAGTGCACAATGCTAATTGATGCTTACTTCTTGTAAGTACCAAGTAAGCAGAATGTTTATTCAATGCAATAGTTTCCAACTATCCTTCACTTAGGCATTGCTTGGGTTGGGCCCGCCCGATTTCCAGCTCTAATTCTTTTCAAAAAGACAATTTGGACGCCCATTATGGGAAACATCAAATGAAACCGAGAAATTGTTTGCAAAACTGAAAATAATAAAAAAAATATGCATAAAACTCGTGTTAAACAGCGGCAACCAGGACCAGGTTTGTGCGCTATGTGCAAGATGAACATTACAATACGTGTGCCAAAGGTCTCCGAAATCGATTCAAAACTGACCAAGTTCTGTTGTTTACAGTGTGCAACCCATAAGGAAAATTTTTTTGATTTTTAACTTTCAAGGTCCAAAAACTCAAATTCTCCCCCCCTTTTTTTCTCGATTTTTTTTCTTTAATCGAAAGCAAAAACATAGCGCTATATTTCCATGAAATAAAACAGTTGGGAACATGACTGTGTGGGGGTCAAATCGGTCCCGGAAGGGGTTCGAAAAAAATTTTTTTCATGTAATGCAGTCGAGTAGGGTATCATTTGAAAGAAAATATTTTTCTGATTCTAAATATGCAATTCGCAAGTTCCTATGGTCATTTGGTCCCGAGTTATGACTCGAAATCTGTGAGAGGGTCGAAAAAGTGACCCTCTCAAAAATGGCCGGGAAGGTGATAAAATGGCTTTTTAGGTTAAATTAAACCAAAATACAAAATTTTAGCCAAATCGGAGACATAAAGTTGAGATTTGTCCGGCAAGAGTCGACCCTTATATAAACCGGCTCTTAAGCTGCCAAATAGCGTTTTACACCTAAAAACAAGCAAAAAATGACAAAAGGGGCTTCCAAAACCCCTCGATTTCTCTTAAATATCAGCAGTGGAAACGCCAAATTCGGTAACCAACGGCTTTTCAAGCGAATTTTTGGCTAAAAAATGGTGATTTTTGAGCCAGTTTGTTAGTACTAGGAGCCACTAATAGTACTTGTATTTTTGGGTCGCGGGGGTCCCTTAACCTGTTTCGGGAGGTGAGGGGGTTGACCTTTCCAGCAGGGGGTAACCCCGAAACCCCCTAGTCCCCCCCAGTACATGTATGGTACATGTACACTTAACGCCGTTTATGGTACCGACACCGGTACTATCGGTACCAAGGGTAGTGGCACCATGGTAGCCCCACGTTCAGGGACTGTGGTGTGGTGGTACCGTATATGGTACCGGCACCATATATGCTACCCCTACCCATGGCCATGGGTACCGGTACAATATATATAGTACCATACCATAAATGGTACGAAATCTGAACAGAGTGGTACCGTATATGGTACCGGTAGCAATACGAAGGTAGGGGTACCATATATAGTGCCGCTACCATAAACGGCGTTAAGTGCCTGACTGGCATAGCAGTTCGTTACTCCAAGTCGGAAAGGCCCAAAAGTTACAACAACAAACAACAGACAGAGTGGCTAGGCCAAGAATAGTTTACCTTAGACAAGTTATTCGCTTGATTCGGGTTATTAGCTGGTCGGTAATGCGTAATTTTGTGGTAAATTCGGATGTAAAGGATCACATTAGCGGCTATCAGGCAGTATGTGCAGCAGAGAACAGCTGAGGAGTGAAACTGAAAAATAGAAATGATTATATAGAGTGGTAAAATATCAATTATTACTGTAAGCGCTTACAATGAACAGGCGTGCGTTGGTCGATTTAATGTACCAATAGCCGGTACTGTTCAGACAAATATACGCATAGTGTTGGAACCACAGTGGAGTGACGGAAACTGCCGGTACAACCCACTGTACCAGCACACCCAGCTGCAAAACGCTGTCTGGCCATACCTAGAGTAAAGTGATAAATCGATTAAGAGCCATATTTTATAAAACTGGGGCGGATCCCCTACAAACCGCGGAACATGAAAAATTCTGACCTATAGTTTTATGTGATAAATGGATGGTAGAAAATAACACACCTGAAATATTTTCGCTCGAAATCACTAAAAGTTAATTGTGTACACATCCATCAAGCAGTATGTATTTTTGCGTATTTTAAATGTATATGTATACACAAACAACGCACTCTAACATAAATCTCTCTGCTATACGAGTCAGAAACAACTACTACCGAAAACTGACCTTTACTGGGTCTACCACGCTGAAATATCTGTTCACAGTAAGCTCAGTGATGCCAATGTACTGGGAGATGCCGAAGAAATACGAGCAGCTGACTACCAAGCTCGAAAATATATGAATAACTGTACTGTTTTGCTGAGCAATGAATGCCCAACTTAGCCAGCCCCAGAAACGGAACAAGCGAAAAGAATAGTGAGTTGCCACACAAGTCAGATCAGCCAGACCCAAAGAGATGCAAATTGTAAAGAAACTGTTGTTGAAAGGTGGCTGCGACCGTTTCTTGTACAGCATCAAGAGCAAGGTAGCATAGAGTACAGAAGACAAGAGGGCCCAGACGAAAATGACCAGTTCTGGAAAGGTGGCTTTCGGTTCTGTCATTTCCTCTTGAACAGATGGCAAAATAGTCTCTGCTGTGCTCAATGTTTTGCTGTCCAGACGGCAGCTGCGATTTAATTGGTGGTCTTTAGCTGCACACTTAATTGTAGATGGCTTGGAGAGAAAGTTCGCTAATTACAAAGAACCGTATCAGTACAGTTGTTGTTGTTGTAACTGTTTGTCCTTTCGGACTAGGAGTAGCCAACTGCTATAGAGCAGGAAGAGAGACAAGGTCCGGCAGCCTCCTTAACAACAACCCTCCCCTTTTTGCTGTCGGTGTGTGCAAGACAGCTAAGGTTTGGTCCCCATTTATCTACTTCCCATTGCTGACTTTCCACAGCCTGGGTTGGGCTTTCTGTTTACTACTTCCCATTGCCTCAAAGCAAAGCAAAGCAAAGTTTATCGCCCGAGTAACACAAAGACGTCGGAGCGACAGGCCACGAGTCGCCATATTTGACATATTACGTACGTACATATGACCCTCGTCAACTGGCTCAGAACGACCGAACTCTGCTGGAAGATGTGGCCACTGAGGTGGGAATTCGAGCTGCTGACATTTTGGACACTTTCCGTGATGGCAAGCCACCTCGACCTCATCTGCCGCGCATCCTAAAAGTTGTTTTTGGTTCTGACTCGTCTCGTCGTCTCTTTCGCGAGAAAGGTACCAGAGTTCTGAAAGACTCGGTCGGTAATGATAGAGTGTTTGTGCGACGTGACATGACGTATCTTGAGCGAGTACGCGCTAAGCGGGACAGGTACGAAAACCAGCAACATCGGCAAACTCGCACGCATTCTGTAACTCCGTTTGGTACGCCTCCGAATCAAACCACTGGTGTTTTAAGATTGAGCGAGAGCGAGAATGGACAGGAAAACTCGTGAGCCCGGGTAAGACTCTATCCTCTTTGGAGATTGTACTGATCAATGCTCAAAGCATTGTCAATAAACTCAGTGACTTTCGAGCTTTTCTGTCCACGCACTTAGGTAGTATTGTAGTTGTTTGTGAGACGTGGTTAGGTGAAACTAATAATTCTGTATTACCGTTTTGTGCTGATTTTCACATTTTCCGTGCCGATCGGAGTGACAGGCCAGGTGGAGGTGTAGTGGTCTTTGTCCCAAACAAGTTTAATGCGCATGCCATATTTGACGTAGTAGTAGGTGATTGTTTTGAGGGTCTCTGGGTGGAGTTAGTTACTAAGGGAAAACCAGTTTTTCGTTTGGCTGCAGTATACAGGCCTCCTAATGCTTCAACTAATCTTGAATCCCTATGTGAATTTCTTGATTTAGGACTAAATTCCGAAATGTTTTGTGCAGTAGTTGGAGATTTTAATTTGCCGAAAATTGACTGGATGTTGTATTCTGCCTCCGGAAGCGAGAACTCTAAGGAATTTCAGTTTTTAGAATACATTGTAAGTCAAGGACTCGAACAGTTTGTGAAATCCCCCACAAGGCATCAACCTGATAACATTTTGGATTTAATTTTTTTAAACGAGCCGGATAGATTGATTGATATTTCGGTAGAAGAACCCTTTTCAACCAACGATCACAACACGGTTTTAGCCCAAGTAAATTTGCCAATCTATAATTGCTCTCGGAGCGTCTACTATCGAAATTTTTTTAAAGCAGATTACACAAAAATTGCCACGTTTTTTGACTCTGTAAACTGGGTTGCTGTATTTGCGTCCTGCTGTTCGGTCAACGAAAAATGGGGATTGTTTAAGCAACAATGTGATACAGCTATTGAGAAGTTTGTGCCATTGTGTAAGAAAGGTAAAGCCAAGTCTTCCTTTTCCTCAAAAGAGATACGTTCACTCGATAGGAAACGCAAGGCTGCCTACCATAGGTACTGTAAAACGAAAAATGTGGATGACATAAATATGGCAAAACATTTAGCCAGACTGTTGCGTTGTAAGCGGAGACAGCTACAAAAATGCAAGGAGGATTTAGTGTTAGAATCGGGACAAGACAAAAAGTTTTGGCAATATGTCAATTCAAGGATGAAAACCTCAAATCGAATCCCAATTTTAAAATCCGATACAGGTCAACTGGTTTCCGATTGTCATACAAAATGTAACTTATTTAACGAATATTTTGCTTCAGTTTTTCAAGAAGATAACGAAATTGAATATGCGTTCTTAGAACGCACCAGAAATCGCTTGGGGGACGTACAGTTTGCGCCTCAAAATGTGTTTGCTTATTTGTCCGAATTGGCCAATAAGCATTCACCAGGGCCAGATGGAATGGGGCAAATATTTCTGAAAAGGCTAGCACTTCAGCTTGCATTTCCGCTTTCCATAATTTTCGAATCCTCCTTCATTGAAGGTGAACTTCCAAGTGATTGGAAGCTTGCCTTTGTGACTCCCATTTTTAAAAAAGGGGCTTTGTCTTCTGTTAAAAATTATCGGCCAATAAGTTTGACCTCTGTTTGCTGTAAAGTTATGGAAAAAATGGTAAAAGACGGAATTCTACGTTTTCTGCTGATTGAGGGATTAGTCTCAAAACATCAGCATGGATTTTTGTCGCGACGCTCGACTGTTACTCAACTTTTGGAATGCATTAATGGTTGGACTAAGCACCTTGATAAGGGTGACTTTGTGGAAGTTTTTTATATGGATATTGCCAAAGCTTTTGACTCTTGTTCTCATCAGATCATGCTGGCTAAGCTTCGCGCTTATGGCTTTTGTGGGAATCTGTTGAATTGGATACAGGCTTTTCTTTCAAACAGGAAGCAATGCGTAGTTATCGATGGCACTCGCTCCTCGGTAGCAGAGGTTAAATCCGGGGTTCCCCAGGGGTCTTGTCTCGGACCAATTCTCTTTTTACTTTACATGAATGACCTCCCGCTCTTGTTTCAAGACAGCACGGTGAACATTAAAATGTTCGCTGATGATTGTAAGGTGTACATGGGCTTTCCTAAAACGGGGTACGATATCAGTGATTTTGAAAAGGCTATCAAAAAAGTAATCGATTGGTGCTCTTCTGTTAAGTTAACATTAGCACTACATAAGTGTGCAGTATTGCATGTTGGTTTTTCAAACCCGAAGTTAGATTACTTAGTCGAAGGGACGCAAATACAGACAGTTTCTGAAATACGAGATTTAGGAGTTCTTGTAGGGCTAGACCGCTTTTCGTACGTGTCTTTTTCCTCTCATTGTGTAAAAATTGCCAGAGAGGCCGGTAAACGCGCAAACCTTATTCGACAGGTTTCGAACCCACAAACATCCGCTGTGGATGCAGTGAGCTAACCACTGAGCCAACGACACGACTTGACACAGTACTGTACTGTACAGTACAGTAAGTGTAGTGCAGTAGAGTAGAGTACAGTAAAATACAGTGCAGTACAGTAGAGTACAGTACACTACAGAAGAGTACAACACAGCACAGTGCAGTACAGTACAGCATAGCAGTAGGGTTCTGAGCCCAATTTCGGGTGTCTTAGATTATAGAGTACTAAAAATGGTTCAGAATTGAAGAAAATCGTAGATTCCAAACTAAAATAAAATCCTATGTAATCTGTACAGTTGATCAGCTAATTTTATCTGACTGTCCGATTGCTTGATATATTTGTCCGTTTATATATTTATTTATCACATCTTATTCAACATGAATAATAGTAGACCAGCAGACAAAATTTACCAGGATCAGGTAAAAGTTGAAGAATTCAGTTGAGACAAAAAAATGCAACCACTGCACACAACTTTTGTATCATCATCATCATCATCATCATCATCATCATCATCATCATCATCATCATCATCATCATCATCATCATCATCATCATCATCATCATCATCATCATCATCATCATCATCATCATCATCATCATCATCATCATCATCATCATCTCATCATAATCCAGCCTATAATCTTCAAAAATTGCAATCATTCCTTGAAAGCCATTCCTCCCACTCTTGACTTGATCTCCGCCTTCTTTCTCTTGTTCTCTTCGTCTTTCTCTTTGTTTTTGACTTTAGATTTTCGGGAAGCCAGCGAGCCTTTGGACTTGGAGCGCTTCAGCTTCTTCCCCTCCATCCTCATCCCAATCCACCTGCAGACAGGATAGAGTTCGCGCTGGTGCAATTTAAGTCCTGCTTCCATACTGAATTCTTGCCTGGCAGGACTCACCATCACCACCCTGGCACAGATCACCATAATCAACACTGAGACAAATCCGAAAATTGCAAAGTTCTCGAAGAAGTAGAACCGTTTTATCCAACTTTGACACCAGATTGCTTGGCAGGGTTCAGGAACTTCGCTCATTACCACCAGCTGGGTGGCTAGAGTGGAGGGGGGAGTAGTTGTGGGGGTCGCTGTGGTCGGTGGTGGGGTGGTGGTAGTGGGCAATGGAGGCGGTGTGACACAGAAATCGATAATCGACTCTGAAAGTATGGGTATTTTCATTTCAGACCGCCTGTGCTATTTTTTTATTTTTCGAATTAGTTTACAAATCTAAAGTTTATAATTTTGTTGGTACGATTATTATTATTATTTGTTCTAGCCTACTAGCCTTCTGTAGTAAAGGGTTTGTCGTTCTAAAATGAGCTGATCCGAATTTTGAAACGTCATAAATTTATTCACGAACCCCTCTTCCATTCCAGCCCTTTCAGGCGAGGGCGGTTGGGAGGGTTTGGCGCCGACCGGGGGGTTTTAAACTCAAATTCTAGGGGAGGGTACCAAAATACGCTCAAATTCAAAATAACAATTTTGGGCTATAAGTCGTCAAAAATCGCTAATTTCGGCTCAAATACAGCTAAAAAGTGCTGTTTTACAGACGATTTTAGCAATTAGTGTTTGACATTCTACAAAACTTGTAAAAATTTGCTGAAAATTATTTGTCAGAAGAATCAGAGGAAAACATGTCTCGGTAGGGGAGAGGCAGACCCCCGGACATCCCTGTTACATGTGTGTTTATATTATGGTCTTTAATAGCTGAAAAGGGCGGCTTTCTAGCAGAGTTGGTTACAATTTGACAAAGAATACATTGCAGTTTGTCAACAAAAAACTATTGTTGGGTACAGGTGGAGAGGGCCACGTAAATTAATTTCCGTTTCCATCTCTAATGCACTGTACTATTTATTAGTAGTGGTTCCACTGCTACTGTAGTATAGTAAATCAGTGCTGTACAGGGGGTGGTCCAAAAATACGATTTCCTGTTAAAATTTCGTGGATTCAGATTTACAGAGTCTTCAGAAAATGAAGAACTCTTGAACATTTGATTTTTCAATAAGAAACAGTGCAATCCTTATTTTCTTTTCATCAAATAGTCCATAGTTTTGAGGAGTTTCTGCCGATTTCAGCTAATATGACGAACATTTGCGGAAATAACGGCCAAAAGGGAAGTTTCCATTTTTAACGCTATTACTATAGGCCTTGAACTTGATAAATTTCACCTACATGTATTCTTGAAGTTTTTCACGATTTGGTTAAGCCCAGTGCACCAAATTTTAACACATAAAATCTCTTCCATTTTGGCAGCTTCTGTACATTTCAAATTTCAGTCGATGTGGCCAAAATTTGCGGAAATGGAAGAAAACAGAAATTTTAAATTTTTTTAAAAAGCTATTTTATCATTTTTAAACATTCTATAGTTTAGTCTCCAAGAAACCTACTCACTATGCAAATTAGGTATTTCCGAGTCGATAATTCGACCCAGCTGACGAAAAGTTCGCTGTCTCCGACCGCAGATAGCTAAGTCGTGACTATAATAGCCAGTCCATCCTAATTTGGAATTGATAAAGCTCAGCACTCTCGTCATTGGCTCCACGTGACAGCCAAGCCAAGGCCAAGGAAATACAATTACGCTGACTAAGATCTGAAAATTTCCATATTGTCATTGTTATACCTACCAACTCGTACCTTGGAGCAGTTCTGTGACAGGAAGAGCTCAATCTCCTGCGATAAAATGTTCATATGCGTTAGAGCAATGATAATTTTATCAGCTCGTGGATTGGAGAAAAGGTGTTCTTGGGCAAATTCAATCGAGCCTCGCAGTCCTGTCCATTTGCTGGCACCGCTTTTGGTTGAGTCCGAATCTAACCATTTGTTTACACGATTTCTTAGGGCACTAGTGCTATTTGCCATTCTACTGATTATTCTGTGGCGAGGCGCAGTGCCCTCCGAGTTTGGAAGCGTCCACAAAGCGCCAAAATCGGTTATGCCGCGCTCGAAGTACCTACAAGACGAAAAACATGCTTTATGCAAATTTTTGCTAACTTGTAGCACGAGTTTAATCAACTGTCAGGCGCACGTACACACCAACCACCCTCTCTTACTGCGAAGTGAGTGAAATAACATCTCTAATCGGTCGGTTGTACCACTTTCCCACGTGTCCGCCGAAGTCGTCGCTTCCAGAAATCACATAGACAACTTGTTTTGGTGCAGGCAGAGCGGCGCAGTTTAGACAGAAAGCAGCTGTGACAAAGATAAGCAGATCCAGCGACATCACTCCCCCACCTTCAATTACATTTAACAACAAGCAGCGGCGCTAGAGGATGTGCTACTCGCTATAATATTCATATGGGACACGCATTTATTGACTATATGGTGTCAGCATTCCTTTTTGTAGTTTGTCTCTCTATCTGACGCAACCAATATAGCTGGCAGGCTGACAAATTTACAGAATAGTGATCAGTCAATGAGAGTTGTCAACAGGGTCTTGCTCTGCGCAAGGCGAAAACCCCAAACCGCTTAGTACATGTCTGGTTGAAAGTTTAATAAGTAATCACCTCCTTCCATATGGAAGGCGAACAGTAAACATGAAAAAGCGAAAAATTCAAAAAAAAAGAACACGCAGATTCTGAACGGTAGTGAGCGGCCCTAAAATTCTGATTTTGGGGTATCCGCCCATTTCGTCCCGACCGTTTCGTCGCCTTGCTGTTAGTCCCGGCTGTTTCGTCCCGACCGTTTCGTCCCGGCCAAGTTTTAAAGTGACCGTTTCGTCCCGATTCACAAAGTGAAACATGCACATCCAAGGCGCGAAAACCAAATATACTACGTTTGCATACTACACTGCAAAACTGCCAGATCAAAGGTTTAAAGCATAGAAATCTGTTATGTAATGCTGACAGCAATGGCAGAAGCGTTTTTAATTTCCACTCAAAGAGTTTTTACACAAGCTAAAGTTTCAGTGACTTTGGCAGTTTGCATATGGTTCCTCCAGCCAGCCCCTCAGATTTTGAAAATTTATCACCCCTACCCGAAATGATAGCCCGTGTCTGTCAATAGTAAAGTAATAATGACAGTTCGTCCGAAGTCCGAATTTTAATAAGAAAGCTCTAATCTCAAGTGGCTTTCCAGACAGTTTCTTCTTGCATCCACCCACAACAGACAAAGACAAGTAAGTAAATTAAGTATATTTTGAGTAAATTAAGTAAATTATTTTTGGTAAGTATAATTTACAAATTATAATTATAATTAACTTTCCCTGTCCTCGTAGAAATTTAATTTAATTATAATTTACTTACCAAACAATTTACTTGTATTAGTAAATTTCTAAACAATTTATTTAAAATTATAATTTACTTAGCAACGGTAGCTGGGGCCTAGGGGTCTTTACGATCCCAATCCGGCCAAGGCCCTCATCAGGCGTCCAGCCCCCTATCCCCTCTAGATTCTAGACTTCTGAGGCATATTCTAACTTAGGACGAACAAAAGTTTTGTACAGTTTGATAAGAAAATCCTTGGTCTTTAGTTTCAAAACATTTAATAATAAGGTTAACCAATCTAAACCCGTTTACTGCAATTTGATCAAAATCATACCAACCAAATTTAAAACTGAATTAGCTAGCACTATACCATACCATATCCCATTAAAATCAAGTTTATACTATACCATACCATATCAAATCCAAACTTTGAATTTGGTAGGCATCCCTGGAGATAGCTGCATTATCTCTGCCCAATCATGGTCGTGCGTTCATCCACTCGGCGGGGCAAGTTTCTTGCCGCAAGTAAAGGGTTGGTCGTTGGCACAAAGCCCAACCTAGGCCACCGAAAGCCACTGTGTGCCTGGCATTTGACCTCTTGGTGAGTTATGGCGCATTTGGCATTTGATTTTGCCGCCGCCTTTGCAATATACTGTAGTTAGCAGCGGTACGAAACGGTCACGCTGAAAAAGTGGCCGGGACTAAACGGTTGGGACGAAACAGCCGGGACGAACAGCAAGGGGACGAAACGGTCGGGACGAAACGTCCTACAACCTGATTTTGGACACCATCCGATCACCGTCTGAGCATAAGTACTGCGTTTTTCAAAGAAAACCCGGTAAGTACTCAGTAAACAATTCAGTAAACTCGGTAAAACCTTCAAAATTCAGAAATCTACAATTTATCTGAAAATGTTTACCTGATATGGCTGTTAGCTACTAGAATCCTTTTTCAGTTCTGATTGATGAGTTTAAGATCATATAGCTCGACTTTTCAGAATTTTAATCATGTTTTGTGTTATTTCACATTATTAATTGTGCTAATTGGCATGCATGGAAAGCCTTAAAATATACACACTATACATAGTGACTATAGGCCATTCACAATCCATTCATCAATTCGATTCTCTTAGATCCGTTCGTTCTAGCTACCGTACTCGACATAGTTTTTAGTTTCTCAACACGAAAACACTATCTATCGACTACGGTAGCCAATTTTCAGAGATGAAATGGAAGTAACGGCACTGCTGTTTTTCGCTAAAAAGTAAGAAAACGTTCGGCAATAGTGGGACACTATCCCCCATTAGCGAAAACCTACCTGATTTAAGCTGAGGCTAAATCCTAAAATTCCTAAAGATCGATCCTAAAGGTGCGTTTAACTTCATCCCAAGCCTAATCCCCAATCAATGTAGAAGCCTAAAACTTGTTCACAGTGCTGAACTGAATCTGGTACTTCCAAATTGGTGGGGGGTAGTGTCGATGTATCAAAATCGGAGCATCAGTGCGTCATGCATAAGTGAAATGCACGCTGCTTCCCTCGCAATTCTGCAGCGAAACCTAGCTTACCCTGTACAGGGTATAGAGGATGCGGCTTTAGATGAAAAGCCTGGCCAAATTGGTAGGTGAAGATTTGTTCTAATTTTCGCCATTTCCTCACAGTTCATCAGACTGATGCAAAAAACGTCATTCAAAATATAGCTAATAGTAGTAGATATATTTTCTACTTGTATAGTCTTTGGGTCTGATAGTCTGTTTGCAATTCTGCCGCGCAAAGGAAGTTTAGGTTATACGAGCTGTGGAAATTGCAAAAAAATGGCAAAAATTGTGTGTTTTCGTCATTATCAGATATATTAGCGAAAGAAAAACTGTATATTTTCTTGCATAGATGCGGCGAGCTACCTATTGCAGAAGCTTTTACTCAGTAAACAATTCAGTAAATTACCGAGTACCGAGTTTACCGAATTTTTTTCTAATTGAGTAATTTAAAATTGAAACTCGGTATTCAGTAAGTAAAATTAAGAAAAAATTTTACCGGTAAGTAAAAGTACTTACTTTAATTCAAAATAACTAAGTACCGAGTAACTTTTACTCAGTAAATTTACTGGGAACAACACTGGTTGCGGGTGGCCCTGACACCACCGGGGTCGGTTTTTTGCGAAAGGAGTGGGGAGCATTCTGTGGCCTGGGGACCGGCCTTCCGCACAGACTGACTTTAGCTTACCACCCGACGGTGGAACCCATTTACCTACTCACTGTCACCAGCTGTCGGTGGCCTGAATTGGGCTTTAACGCCTTAACGAACGTCGACATGCAACTAGGCATGCGAGTACTTTAGCTTTAGCATCTGATAGCGTCTAGCGCATAAGATGGAAATCTGTGAGAAACAAAGAAGAGGATTCGTGCAACAAGCAACAGTACAATTGTTCGCAAATTTTTGTCAGCAGAGCTGACGGTAAAGAACGACCAAATAGGGCTTGTTTTAGTTATAGGCATGGATAAATCTACAGCATTCAAACAATACGTCAGTCAACAGCTTTTTTAGCATCAAAAAGTTTAGCAAAAACTAGAAATAATAGTTAGACAGTATATTTTTGCAATCGCGCTGCGAATCAATTATTCGGTTCCGAAAATCCGCTTCGGTGTTCGGTATTTTGGTATTCCGTTGCATCCCTACTGTTGAGCCTGCATTTTCTTCTTGTGCTTGGTCAAGAACGCATGAACTGCTACGTTTGTGGCTCTGATGCCCAACAAACACGAAATTGCTTCAGCCAGGTCTCTTTCCGACAGAATTTTCCCCGCTTCGCTTTGTCCGCTGTACCACTATTCTCAACTCCCAGACGTGCTCTCCTTCCCTTCTACTCCAGCACGCTTGTCAGGCGCAGAGACAGCCCAGTCGACACTCGTCCACGGGATCACCAGCTTACTCCAGTCGCTACCAGAGTTCCCGGCATGGTCAAGTGGTTCGATCCCGAAATCGGCTATGGTTTTGTTTCCCGTTCCGACAACAACTCAGACTGCTTCATTCATTCGTCTACTCTCACCTCTGCTACTCCTCATTCTTCTCACTCAGCCCCAGTTCTGTTCCCCGGCGAGCCAATTTCTTTCGACGTGATTCCTGACCGATGGGGTCGTACCGACTGCGCGGTCAATATCTCAGCGATCCATTGTGTTGCCGGACGATCATCAGACACAGGTGTGGCCCCGGTTCGATGCTCGTCCGTGGGGGAGTGATGCAAGAGATTCGCACTATATAACCCATACTGGTCTAACCCTTTTGTCATTGTTGTTTTGTCAGTAAACGTCTCTCTCTCTTCACTGTGCTATTTCTTTTTGTTCCCACGGAACGCCGAATCCCGTCTTTGGACGACCACGGCCACGATGTAGCATTTTAGACGATCAGCTAAATAAACTGGAACCACTTACAAATCTTCCCACTACACAAAGTCTGAAAAGCACGTCTGCACCAGCACACCGGAAGAATCAGTCAGGATTTCCAAAAATAAATGGAATTTTTGTTGTTTAGACGGTTTCACGCGTTGACAGACCGTAAGAAGCGATCGCAAAATAATAAATCTAACGGGTCAGCAAAATTTTGTTCGATTTGCTAAATAAATCTACCGCCTGCTAAATAGCGCTAAATATTGATCCGGAGATCACCGGGCCGCACCCATAATAGGGATGCAACCGTAGTAGGAAAAAAACCCCCCCACTCGTCGGCGAGCTGGTGGGATTACTGTACTACGTTCGAATTCTTGCGTGGTGTGAACGTGAAGTTCGTTTTTGCCAAAATCGCATTATTTTTAGTGCGATGAAGCTGGTAGAATGCTGGAAAGTGCTCTGTCATCCGAATTAGTGAAAGTTAGTCAACCAAATATTAGTAGATGTTGATCAGACAATCTGGTTGTTTTGCGTTGTCGAAGCGTGTGAGCGATTATGGCGGAATAGTAACAAGAATTTTCCAATGGATAGCCTACCTAGGTAATAGAACCAGAAGATGGGCTCTAGCAAGACGTTTTAACTGAAGCAAACTCACTTACCTTACAAACTCAGCCTTGGGATCATGGAGGCGGACAAAATCGTGTTCCGGCGTAACAATTTTCAGGTTAGTTAGCAACTTCATCTTTTTAATGTTCAAATTGACTTAAAGGCTGCAGTGTCTCGCTCGTTAGTTCGTGAGGGAGGGATGACATCGTTAATAGGAGGATCTTTATTTTAGCACTTATAGTTTATGTGTTTGTATAAGTACCGACTGTTTAGTACCATGAGTAGCGCTTATTTTGCCGATACTAGACCCCAGTCCGCTGTACTTGCGTGTCTATATCCTGTAAGAATCCGTCGCATGGCAGAGATTCCTTTAGAACCTTGTTCCTAAGCCTAAGGCTAAAAGGTCGGGTAGTCGGCCGGTAGGGGCGAATTGGCCTCCTCTAATTACCGCGACGTGCGACAGATTCTTGCAGAATATTTACGGCTAATGTCCGCGGTCGGAGAACGAAGTGCTAAGTTTATTCAAAGAAGTCCAGCCATGATGGCTAACACAAACGACGACCATTTTCTGACTAGACCGGGACGGGCCAAAAAGTTGTTGGTTTTGCTGCCGTAGCAGGTAGGCTGGCAGGCTGTAGGGTGTGCGACGACCGGTCCATACCGGGTGCGCTAAGTGACTGACGGTTGTCTTGGGTGTGTATTGTTTTTCTCGCTTCAATTTAGTTTAAATTTAGTGTACGCAGATGCAGTTTCTTTAGGCACCCCTGCAACGGCAGCGTTCTAAAGCGCGACAGCAGTAGCAGAATGCCGACTGAACCGGGCATGCGGCTGCTTTAACAGTTCGGAGATTGTGACAGATAACTTGCCTTGCCTTGCGACGGCTTATTCAGCTTGACGCTATTGCCGGCCCTAACTGCCGTCTCCACAAACAATTGACACGGTTGCTTCCACTGTCTACGATGACAGAGAACAGATGCTGGCAGCCAGCGATGAGTAAAAATGCTACTGAATCAAGACCGGATATGAAAAGGGGCTGTAAGGTACGACGTTTTGATTTAACCGTCTCAAAACCGCTACACTCTAAGCAAATTTGTATTCGCCTTAGTAAAATTAGGACTTTTTATTCATCATTCCATTCTAATATAAAGTTTGGTTAAAGAATTTGAAATTGCTCTCAATGAATAATGCAAGTTATGATGTTTACGAGCCTAAAATAGCGGCTTGGCTCAGTTTAGGTCAGCTCGTTTGTTCGCATCTATCCACCGGAAAAATGAGTTGGCGGCATACATGTACTAGGCGGTTTGGGGGTTACCCCCTAGCTAGAAAGGCCAAACCCGCTTAACCCACCGGGAGAAGTTAGGGACCCTGACCCAAACATGCAAGTATGTACTAGTAGCAAACTGGTTCAAAATTAACAAATTTTTAGCTTAAGATTCGTTTAAAAAGCCTTTGGAAACCGAATTTGCCGTTTCCACTGCTGATGTTTAAGAGAAATCGGTGTTTTTCATACACGTAACAGGGGGTTTACACCCACCCGACTTAGGCCAGACCCCCCCCCCCGAGACGATTTTTCTGGCAAGTAATTTTTTGAGCAAATTTTTTTTTCGATTTTGAGCGTTTTTAGTGCCCAATCCCCAAAGTTTGGGCTCAGCAGACCCCCCGGCCGGCGCCAGACCCCCAACCCCCTTCGGCGGATGACCTGTTACATGTATGGTGTTTTTGGAATTTGGGGGTAGGCCTACCTACGTTTAGAATCAAGACACGACACTGACAATGCAATGATATTTATTTAGTAGCGCGTTCTGGGCTCGAGAGCCGAGTGTAGCCGAGCTTTTTCAGGTTCGTGAGCATCTCTGCAAACTACCGGTATCATCATGTGCATCCCTGACTGCAATTATCAAGCACTACCCATGACCCGACTGAAAGCGCGACCGAATTGGTTGCTGACATACATGTAGCCGTCGACCGACCGGAACCAAATTTTCCGCCGGGCTTGTACTGAACCTGAAGCGTTTCCTGTCCGTCAATCAGTCAGGTTAAACTGAAAGCCTTCGTTCAGACGATACTCGTACGCTTCTGCCGTGGAAGAAGTCACTGCAAAACTACACTAGAGATCTTGATTACGCAATTGTTACTTCTGATTGGACAATTTGTCTTGTCTCTGTCTGTGTGCACGATGCTTTTTAGGTGGGAAAATAAGTAATAAGAAAGAGTTTTGCTATATATAACACCCACTCGTCTAACCTGTTCGTCATTGTTTGTTTGTGTATAAACTTCTTCAGTACGTAAGGCCGTACATGAAAACCCAGAAGTAAATCATTGTACTGATCGCGTATCGTCTGTCTATCGACCAAGAATCCAAACTTGGTGGGTTCAGTGTCGTGCACCGCTTGTTCGGTAGGGCAGAACTACTGTTGTTTGTGTATCACACACATTTACTTGTTTTTCTGAATGTGTATACACAAATTACGATACACGTTTGCCAGTGAATGTGTATACAACACACACATTTTGAAAATCCAAAACCAAACAACAGTAGGCAGAACATCCCTAGTTTGTGGTGCGTGCGTTAAGGCGTTGCTGGTGACCCTGACGCCACCTGGTCATTGTTGCGACAGGAGTGCCGAAACATTCTGTGCCCCCTTTAGCTTCTCAACCCACGACTGTACCAGCAATCGTTGGGCTTTTGCGTCATCTGTTTAGTCAACCTGTTTTCGAACCCACAACATCTCCCAGATGCCGGGGCCGCCGTAACACAAGGGCAGCGAACTGAACCTTTGGTAAAGGCGAAGACGAATTCGGGTACTACATACATACAGCAGGTGTCTTTTGCAACAGAGCCCACTTTCTCAGAAAATTTATTCAACTGTAGAAAGGTAAAAAGTTATACTTTGGCGATCAAACAAATGCTAGCTTGTGGTATGTAACCTCCCCAATTTGAAGATTCTCCTTGTTATTGATCGGACCTCTAAATAGATGAAATCGTCGAATATTTAGAGTCTGGCAAAGGCCGGCCTATGCATTAAACGTTGTTTTTTCGAGAGGAACAATCCACCGGCAAACCTGTTTTGTCATCTATGGTTACTACAAGAAAAAACAGTTTTATTTTCTTTTCTGTATCTCACGAATGCTGTGGCACATTCTCTGCCACCAGCGTTTTATGCCATTCCTAACAACGGCGCCTACATTTTTCTACATGAGAATAGATTCAGCTAAATTCTATAACCAATTATTCGTTGGCAATGATTCAAATACAACTTCAAAACACTTCTATTTTATAGCGGTAGTTGAGCAGAAATATGATCTATTTTGTTTCACTTGCACGTGCTGATAAACTCGTTTGCGGAGTTTGAACTTCCCGCGCCACTTTACTACACACCGAGCGGCGCTACAGTAATCCTCACGGCGGCGGCCGAGTGGGGGGGTTTTTTTCCGGGAATCGATGCAACTAGGGATGGCCAAAGCACGTGCGCGCGGCGCGGAATAGAAAATACAAAATCACAGCCAAAAAGTGGTCCAAAACGGTTTTTGCAACTTCAAGCGCAAATGCTTTTTTGTGTTCCGTTATTGATAGGGGGATGTGATGTATTTATATGAAACAGAGTGTGAGCTATCGAATAAGATGCATTTTGAATCATAATTCGGTCGTTAAAGGGCATTTTCCTCTCGAAAACTGAATTCGTCGTTTTTCAATGGCCATTTTCTGCTAAAAGGAGAGTTGATTCAAATTTTGTTCAACCGGATTTAAAATCAGCGCAACTCGTTACCTATATATCACCGCGTTTTTTCTTTCCGCACTTCGGCATGGTCCCCACAAATTTGATTCTTTCTTAACTACTGAAAATGGGCATTTTCGTGGATTTTTTTCATGTTCCTCGTTCTTGTGAAAAAACGACGAATTTGGCGCAAGATGTTCAATCGGTTCCGTGTACAGTAGACTGCAGGCTTTCGAATGATATAAGAATTTGCTCTCTGCTCTTTGCCGTTAACCCCACAAACGGTGTTGAAGTTTCTGCAACCCTTAATTTTTGCCATTTCTGGCTTTTATTGTTCCCAACACTTGCAATCATACTTTTTCGCGTTAATTTAGCTGTGCGACTAATATTCACACCTTTCTAGTAGATTTTAAACAATCTCATTGGTTGCACCTTCGTAACTCGCGGCCTACAAAATCAGCCACCGCTGGGACGGCGACCAAGTTATAAACACTAATTTACGCGATTTGACCCACGGGGCTGTTTTGAACCCGCATTTCTCTGATTCTTCATGAAATTAAGTGCGGTTTTTTGCGTAAATAATCGCATCCGGTCATGCTATTGCCGTTTTAGCATAAATTTTTGCTTGTAGCGCAAGTTATTCAAATCTGTTGCCCATATTTTGAAATGGTACCAAGTGCGCCATACAAAAGTTCTTCGCAGACGGACGTTTTTAGATCGCATTTTTCTAATTTTTGATTGAATCAAGTGCGGTTTTTTGCGTAAATTATCGCATCCGGTCATATTATCGGCGGTTTTAGCATAATTTTTTTGCTGTAGCGTGAATTTTTGAAAACCATTGGCCATACCTAATGCAACCGAAGTTCGGTATTATTCGGTATGAACCGAATAATTCGGTTACTAGTGCTATTCGAATTCGGTATTCGAATTCGGTATTTTTCAAACCGAATAATACCGAATATTGTAAAACTGTTAAAATTGCACTGTTTTGCTTAAATTTGTGCAGAAATCACCGAGATATTTCTCTTTTACATGTCTCTGTTCATTTGCTATGCTAAAATTTTGGCAAACAACGACTATTCATATGAAAAGTTAACGCACTTCAAGGTTTGACTTAATAATAAACAACTACATTTCGGCCTTTTCAGTTCCCAGTAGGCTACGTTGTCAGCTTTCCACTTCTTTACCTAAGCGTTTGTTTTATGGGCAAATTATGTATAAATCCCACCTATCTTTTCAAACGATTCATCCAATGTACGTAAGTTGTATACCTACATTGTAAGCTGCCAGCTCTGGTGTTTACAGTAGTACCGGATGCTCCCTTCCTCCAATTTCTGTATGCGTCTTTGCGATTCGCGCGTAAACATCCTCCTGTTATCCGCCACCACTTGGCGGATGATTGAAAAGGTCCACTCGCCCAGCCCACTCTCAAACCCACTCTCAAGCTTCGATTTTAGGCTTAGGCTTAGGGTTAGGTTCATACTTAGGCTTAGAGGCAAGTTTTTTCTATGAAATCTCCGCCATGTGATAGATAATAGGAGGATATGTAAGGGAAAGTGTCTTTGTGCTGTGACTTCACATAATTAATCAGAGCACATGTGGCCCGATTCGCGCCTCTTAAAATTGTTTGCTTGTAAATCTTGCACTCGTCCTTGTTGTTAGCAGGGCTGACGGTAAAGAACGACCAAATAGGGCTTGTTTTAGTTATAAGGCATGGCTAAATCTATAGCATTCAAACAATACGTCACTCTACAGCATTTTTTAGCATCAAAAAGTTTAGCCAAAAAACAAGAAATATTAGTTAGACAGTATATTTTTGCAATGCGCCGGCGAATCATCAATATTCGGTATTATTCGGTATAATTCGGTATTATTCGGTTCCGAAAATCCGCTTCGGTATTCGGTATTCGGCATTTTTGTATTCGGTTGCATCCCTACGCACCCACCCGGTTTCTTTATTTTTTGTATTCTATTGTGCTCCATGTATGTGCACCCAAATCAGGTCAACAGGGGTCCCAATCCAATACTATACCTATTCTTCTGGCTTATTTTGTTGATTGCTGTTTTTTTTTCTAAAGGGGGTATGATTCCCCTAATCGATATAATCAATATTTTGTAGGTAAGGAAGCAATCGATATATATAGACTGTTTTTGAATTTTTTGAATTTAGGTGTATAAACTCCAGGATTGCCGTTTGTTTGTTTGTTTGTTTGTGCAAGAATATAGCTAGGTAAACACCAGACCAGACCAAGAATAATAGCGATGCGGCGACCGCATACTACTATGCGGTATTCCAGGAACCTCATATGGCCTGCACAGTTGGTGTAGGTTTGTACCCAGTTCCGACTTTTCGCAGTTCCGACTTTCCCAGTTTCGTCATTCCTGAACCTAACCCCTAAGCCTGAACCTTACCCCTAAGCCTGGAACCTAGCCTCTAAGCCTGAACGTAACTCTTAAGCCTAAGCCCTAACTGCTAAGCCTAAACCAAACGTCGGGTTAGTAGCTGGGGGGAATCAGGGAAGGTCAGAAATGGACTATACCTACGTTAATTAAATAACTTTCTTGTTACTATACGACTCCGGAACGTGCCTATACTGTTGCGTACCCAGACATGGGCTGGCAGTTCGGCTGAGGGGGTAGAATTTTCAATTCCTGAGGGGGGTAGGAGTGCCTGAGTGGGGTGGTTGAGGGGGATGGTAAGCCAAAATCTCCGATTTTTGGCTAAAATCAAGGTTTTTGGCCTTATTTTTCATTAAAACACCTTATTAACACATAATCCAGGCATAATTTTATTATAGTTTTCTATACAAAATTCTTCCAAAAAATTCCTGAGGGGGCCTAGCGGCCGGCTGAGGGGGCCAACCCCCAGCCCCCCTTTGCCCATGTCTGCCCTAGGGCATACATGTAACAGGTCATCCGCCGATGGGGGAGGGGGGTTGGGGGGGGGTCTGGCGCCAGCCGGGGGGGGGGGGGGGTCTGAGCCAAAATTTGGGGGGAGGGGCGGGCACTAAAAAACGCTCAAAAATCGAAAAAAATCGCCAAAAATCGCTAATTTTGGCTGAAATACAGCTAAAAAGTGCTGTTTTGCAGGCGATTTTGGCTATTTTTGTGTGTGAAATTGTAAAAAATTGCAAAAATTTGCTCGAAAATTTACTTGCCAGAAAAATCGGAGGGGGGGTCGGTGAAATCGTCTGGGGGGGGGTCTGGCCTAAGTCTGGTGGGGGCAGACCCCCCAGACCCCCCTGTTACATGTATGCCCTAGGGGTATTTTTATGTTTTTAAAACAGGCCCTCCGGAATGTGCCCCATACCGATGTGTCCCCTAAGGGTACCTATTTTTACGTTTTTAAACAGGCCCTCCTTAGCGTACCCTCCTATGCCGATGCCCCCCTAGGGGTATTTTCACGTTTTTAAAACAGGCCCTCCGCGGCGTGCCCTATACCGATGCGTCCCCCTAGGGGTATTTTTATATTTTGAAAACCGGCCATCCGGAGCGTGCCTATACTGATGCGTCTCTAGGGGTACTTTTATATTTGGCAAAACAGACCCGCGGGCGTTCCCTATGCTGATGTAGTGATCATTAGACTCGTCAGGCGGAGGGCTTTCAAACGATATATAACATTAATTTCTGTTTGAGATCGGTTTCTGATTCCCCCCAGCTACAACTGATCCCTAACGTCTAAGCCTAAGCCTGAACCTGACCCCTAAACCTAAGCCTGAACCTAAGCCCTAAAAATCGGAGGGGGTCCCCATCTGGGGGTATGGCCTAAGTCTGATGGGCGGCAGACCCCCCCCCCCCCGACCCCCTGTTACATGTATGCCATGTCTGCGCATACTACATTACAAACTTCAGCTTATTTGGTCAAGATTCCTGGGGCTTCTACGTTATAGACATTTATACTACTGTCGTCAATTTTCACAGTTTTTAAACACTTGCCCTAAAATTGAGCTTCAAACCGCTAAACTTTCCTGGTTACAATATAGAAAGTTGCCTCTCGCAGTTGAGACTTAAGATGCATTTTACGAGAAAGTCTGCTTTGAGGGGGCAAGCAGCAGCTTTATCCCTTCCGAAATACCGGTACCCCATATGGGGTACAATTTTTGAACACATTTGAGAGGCCAAAACACCCCCATCCCCCTAAATAGCACATTTTTGTGCGCTCATTTTGTTTGTCCAACTCATGCCTAACTTTTGTTAAAACATTAGATTGGCAGGGCCTTAGTATTAAAAAGTTATAAAGATTTTTCGAAAAAAAAACGGAGTGGCATTTTGCGGAAATTTTGCAGTTTTCGGCGAATATCTCGCTGACCAGCTAACGATCTGGAAACGGGAGTACCGTTAAACGAAAGGCCATTGGAGCAGCTACAAAACCATGTTCGAGTCGGGATCATAGCTTAATGAAGGATGATCGTTTGGATGGAGACTGTCACTCACATGAAAATGACACCAAAAATTGCTGCCGACCCAACTTTGACCCATGCACAGTTGGTCTTCGACTGTGCTCTATTTTACCAGATTTTATTATCAGCCAGATCCATGAGATTACCCTGCCTGCCACGTCTCTTTAGCACCAAAGCTGACTTTCTTGCAAAATGCATCTTAAAACTTTATTGTCCAGCGGTTAAAACCCGACACTACTGTAGAGCAGCCACTGGATAAGACAACGAGTGAATAAAAGCTATAAATAAGAGTCACATAAAACACATACACTTCCGCTCCATGTATGTACTTGTTTAATTGTGAACGTGTCACATTCACTCTGATAAGAGATTGCCAGACAGCGCATTTGCCTTATCTCTGCCGGTCTAAGTGTCAAAATGCTTGTGCACCGACTCTAAACAGCTTTCGCGCTAAACGCCATCAATTCTGCTCGTTGTAATCTTCTTGTTGGCTACGTCTCCTCCTCAGAACAGTTGCTCCAGTCAGTCAGTGAGGGCAGTCGTTTTTGCCGGCTTGGACGAATGGGCAAAATGATCTGGGCTTCGCTTCCTGTAGGCGGTTGCTTTGTCGCTCGCTAATTGTTTCTACCTACCTGCCCCTCTGGGTCTTCAATTAGTGGCTGCTGGTGGTCTTGTAACAGTCAGGGAAATAACATGGGCCAAAGAATGTCCACCCCACTTTTTCGAACTTTGCTCAAACCATTCATTCTCGGTCAATTCTTTATAGATTTGGCTCAAACTTGCTGGATTTATTATCTTGATAACTGGCCACATATTATTCAAGTTCATTGCTGAAATTCTAAACCATCCTAGATTTATGACCTGAAGACTAAGAATCACGAAAATTCTATTTTTTTCGGTAATTCAATGAGTATGGCTCTGAACTTGTAGGAATGATTGGTATTGCCATTGGGCACAACATACGGATTGGGCGACCTTCTAGGTCAAAGGGCACCAAAATTGAGGGTTTGAAAAACATGATAATAGTGGCTTTTCTTCATAATTTGAAAAAGGAAGGAAAAGCAAAAACAATAAAATCTGACACGAAATTATAATGATCGAATTGAGTTTCGCCCCTGTATCTTGACTCAATTCAATCACCTAAGAGCGGGGCTCATCAGAAGATACTCTTAGGTTACCTTTCACACACTTAATGCTACTATATAAACTAAAATTGAACCACTTACGTCACCGTCTTGTTCCGTTCTTGGTCTTTCAGTTACCGGCTCCTCCGCCATGGCTTATTCTTCTAAAACAAACCATCTATACATTTAGAAACAAGTGACTACCTTTGACTGGTATCATAGCAGCCAAAGGCCAGACCAACAGAGAGCAAGGACAAAATAAAGCACTAGCCGCGTCCACTATTACACAGGAGCCGCAGCAGGTAGCGCTAAAGGGAAAAGACTGATATCGATTGACCTCTGACCGCACGTGCCACCTTGTCAGCCAATGTCCAGTTTGCGTCCTGCCAAAACAAAACCTACCTGTAATTCAGATCCTAAAAAGCGGGAAAAACAAAACAAAATAGAAAAAGAAAAAATCCAGCCAGAGCTGGAAGGAACGCTCCTTGCCTGATGCAAGGAAAGCAACGCAGCCCTAAAGACTGCGACAAACAACCAGCCAAAAGGCTGGAGGCTAAAAAGCCCTTCAGGTAAATATTTTGTTTGCTAAAGCCACAACATGTAACTTGTCAAGAATACCAAATTTAACTAATGCTGAACGATATTTGGTAGCAAATTTGTATAACGTACATAGTAATTGTTCTTTTTTGAAACCATTTTGGCAAAGCACCTTCGTAATTTCTTTAGTATTAACCAAAAAATTATGTAAATCACTGCAAATTCTAACAAATCTGCTAAGTTGAGTAAAATAGACTCGAAGCCCTAAATTGGAATGTACATTGCTACTAGCAAAGACAAACTTAACGATACTAAATCCAAAATGTTTAGTCTTATCATAGACATTAATATTTAGTATTCCTTCAGTTCTAATATGTAAATCCAAAAAATTAACTGACGTACGAGATTGTGAGCTCTCTTCCAAAGGTAAAGAATTTGGATACACCTTTTTAGCATATTCCATAAACTGACCACAATTGATACATAATAAATCATCAATATATCTAAATGTCCAACCAATCTTCTTAGCCATATCTCTGTTTTCTGGTTTTATTAAAAATCTGTATTCAATTACACTCAAAGCTAAGTCTGCAATCATAGGACTTGCATTGGAACCCATAGGTACACCACAAATTTGCTTAAATAACAGATCACCAAAACAAACATAATTTTCATTCAAAACTGTATCGATAAGCAACTTTACTTCGATCTCATCCAAAATACACTGTCTATTCCAATTTCCTGTCTCTGCATAATAAATTTTATTAAAACCTACAACAATGTAACGTTTATTGGCATGTTTAAAACAAAGCTTTGTTAGGTAATATAGGTTTTCAGCTATCAGGTTATGTGGCAAACTAGTAAACAAGGTACTAAAATCAGCAGAAACAACTGTATGGATCTTATTTTTGTAATTCTTAATTGCATTTAATAATTCAAGACTGCTATTAATAGACCAGTAGCAATTAATCCCATTCCGTTCTTTAACTGTGCGACAGTAAGCTTGAAAATGTTGCTTAAAATGACCCAGTATTTTATGTAACAAAACTGCAAGAGGCTTAGTAGAAGATTTGCTAGCTCCAGCAATAAACCGAAATTTATATGGATTTTTGTGAAGTTTAGGTGTAGCAAAAATTCTTGGCAAGGTTTCATTTTCATTATTCCACTTCAAATTTGGTATTTTGACAACCAACTTTTCGTGTCTTTTAATAACTTGTATCTGAGATAAATTGTATGGTTTATACACTGCGTTGCCTAAAACTGTAAAGTTATTGTTAGAATATGTAATTCCAAGTTCTTTACATAATACCAACAAATAGTATTTTTTACAAATAAAAATTAAATTATTTGCAGCTTTATCAGCTGAAACAATTATATATTTATTTTGCAATCTTTCTAGCTCTGCTTTAACTTCATATTGCTTTGACAATTGAGCTATATCTGTATGTCTTGTATTTCTAATAAAAAATCCAATTCGATTATCAATAATTTTTTTCAAAAAGTTTTCTATAATCCATAATTTCAGGACAGTTTGTATGACATTTAGACTTAATAAGATATTGTGCACAAGTGTTTAAAGCCACTTCCTTATTAATCTTCCAGTTAATAGGAACAGGTTCCCTGTATTTAGCACCTTTATAGAAAAGCTGCCTAAGATTATTGTTCATAATAATGTTCAAATCACCAGTTAGTACATGCCCAACTGGTTTATAACAATACACTGAATCATTACAATCACAGTTAAAATAAATTAACTGTAGCAAACTATTATTATCTAAATTCCTTAATACTTTACTGTAATTACAAAGCAAATTACTAACAGGATTATTATAAGAATAGCTTATGCAAATTTTATTATCCATGCCACCAGCTTCTCTAACAAACCTACGAAGTCGTCTATCTCTAAAAACAGTTTCCAATTTTAGCAACTCAATACCTTTGTTATAATATTTAACTGAAAGAATAGTTGAATTACTTAAGTTATTATTATTTTGGCCAACTTTAGCACTGAAGTATCCTGCTAGATATGCCTCAGTCGCCAAAATCATTTCATCTG
>JASANB010004527.1:0-19437 GCA_030248155.1 Sabatieria punctata | reverse complement strand
AGAGTCAGTCTCTGGGCCAATCGAGTTTCAGTATTCAGACCCAAAAATGAAACTTTGGCGTGGGGGGCTCAAAGTTGGAGGACTAATACGTATGGATAGGTTATATAACCACCGCAAAGGATATCCCGATTCGACGCTCCACGCTCGAGATACGGCCTTCTGAAAATCGGTCCGCTTAACTATGGGACCAAAATTTCAAAATCGAATTTCTAGCGCACTAATCAGTGTTGGTACTTAAAAATTGGGGGATTAGGGAAAATATTAGAGTACTTACAGAATCAACGGACGAATTCCATTTTCAATGAACAATATTTTTTTCGACCCCTTTGGAGCCCCCTAGCTCGTCTGGAACCCCCCTACACCGTTTTTTTATTTCAGAATATTGTAGCTCTATCTATTCCCTTCAGTTTGGTATAAGCCACATTTTCTGACCCGTGGAAGAAAGTGGTGAAATATGGCTTCAAAGTTGAAAAATCCTCAAATTTTTAGTTTTGGTTTTGGTTTTAGCAACTAAAAATTTGAGGATTTTTCAAATTTGAAGCCATATTTCACCACTTTCTTCCACGGGTCAGCCAATGTGACTTATACCAAACTGTAGGGAATTGATAGCGCTACAATATTCTGAAATAAAAAAACGGTGTAGGGGGGTTCCAGACGAGCTAGGGGGCTCCAAATGGGGTCGAAAAAAATATTTTTCATTGAAAATGGAATTCGACCGTTGATTCTGAAAGTACTCTAAAAGTTACCCTAAACCCCCAATTTTTAAGTCCCAACACTGATTAGTGCGCTAGAAACTCCAGCAGGAAATTTTGGTGCAGTACCAAAACTAAAAATTTGAGGATTTTTCAAATTTGAAGCCATATTTCACCACTTTCTTCCACGGGTCAGCCAATGTGGCTTATACCAAACTGTAGGGAATTGATAGCGCTACAATATTCTGAAATAAAAAAAACGGTGTAGGGGGGGTTCCAGACGAGCTAGGGGGCTCCAAATGGGGTCGAAAAAAATATTTTTCATTGAAAATGGAATTCGACCGTTGATTCTGAAAGTGCTCTAAAAGTTACCCTAAACCCCCAATTTTTAAGTCCCAACACTGATTAGTGCGCTAGAAACTCCGGCAGGAAATTTTGGTGCAGTACCAAAACTAAAAATTTGAGGATTTTTCAACTTTGAAGCCATATTTCACCACTTTCTTCCACGGGTCAGCCAATGTGGCTTATACCAAACTCTTGGGAATTGATAGCGCTACAATATTCTGAAATAAAAAAAACGGTGTAGGGGGGGTTCCAGACGAGCTAGGGGGCTCCAAAGGGGGTCGAAAAAAATTTTTTTCATTGAAAATGGAATTCAACCGTTGATTCTGAAAGTACTCTAAAAGTTACCCTATGCCCCCAATTTTTAAGTCCCAACACTGATTAGTGCGCTAGAAATTCGATTTTGAAATTTTGGTCCCATAGTTAAGCGGACCGATTTTCAGAAGGCCGTATCTCGAGCGTGGAGCGTCGAATCGGGATATCCTTTGCGGTGATTATATAACCTATCCATACGTATTAGTCGTCCAACTTTGAGCCCTCCACGCCGAAGTTTCATTTTTGGGGTCTGAATATGGCAAAGGACGAAGACTCGACCGGTTCAGAGACTGACTCTTAAATCGCTACCAAAGGCGCAATTTTGACTTCGGCAGACGGGAAGTGCCGCCGGAACCGGGTTGTCATGAACCGGCGTAACATGGGGCGGGGATCTGGCGGGGGCGGTCCAACTTGAGCGCGACGTGCCCGCCGCCTGAAAATGACTTTTCATCCTGGACTAACCCACCACCCATTCACCCAAAAAATGACCGCGACCCCCCAAATCTCTGGCCCACCGCCAATGTTTCGGATTTTGACCACCCAAACCCATTTTCCGGCCCATGCATGCTAACCGGGTGGCACTCTGCCTGTCGACTAAAGCCTAAATTGCGTGATTGGCAACGATAGGTGAGAGTACCACCTGACCAGGGTGGCAAAGTTTAGATCCGCCTTTACGCGTGCGACGTACTTTGAACGTACATACAGTAAAATCACGCCTGCAAGAGAATAACACTGGGAAAAGGTTAAAGCTTTAGGGTACGGATCGATAATACCGTGTCCTGTTACTAAATGCTAATCTAAGCGCTATTACCAAATTTTAGTTTATCCGTGCATTTGTTTTCGCCGTTATAACTATGCAGTTGTTTGGTTATAGCAAGAATATATATTCTTGGTTATAGTAATGTCATGCTACTGTAGTTGTGAAGGAAACGGGCGTCTTTTGTGACTAAAAGAACCAGGGTTGCCAGGTTGGGGGTTTTACCCCCAAATCTGGGGGTATTTTGCCACCATTTGGGGGTGAAAATTTCATCTGGGGGTTGGGGGTACAAATCTGGGGGTATTTGGAAAATTTTTGGGTGTTGGGGGTATTTTGGGGGAATTTGCTAAAATTTAGGGGATTTTTTGGGGGTTTCGGGATTTTTGAGAATTTTCTTCTTTGGACTAATGATCGAATGTTATTTTTTTATCAGTGATGAATCAAAGTTTAACACATTGTTTGAAAAAATGTAATTTCATCGATCTGTCGACCAAAAAATCGAGGTTTGACATGTTGCATTCTGAAGAACTTTTATGAGGAACGTTCAAAACTCTACCTTAGAAATTCTTTTGCATTGCAACAGTGAAAAAAATTAGAAATATTGCGTGGGTACGCGGCATTATATAAAAATGTATATTAGAATCAACGTGAAGTAAACTAAAACCATGTCCTAACTTGAAACAAAATTATAGAAAATTTTATCCATAATTCTGTAGTTTTCTTTGCTGTCCGATGCCTGGTGTGATCATAATTTGAGTGATTTGTTACAGAATTATAATTTACAATTTAGTTGTACATGTAATAAATTTAATTCTTTCTGTTTCTCACTATATCTATCTTATGCTGGAATGTGAAATTCAGCTTCCATCAGCTCTAAAAGTACATTTTAAATCTGGGGGGATTTTTGGGGGTATTTTGAAAAGTCTGGGGTTTTCTGGGCGAATTTTTTCTCTGATTTAGGGCTTTTTTGGTCTGCAGACCTGGCAACACTGAAAAGAACAACAATAGAGAACAAGTGTTTAGGTAAGCGTACGTAACGTATCCGCTTCAATGGCTAGACCTTAGACTGAAAAGCAAAGGCGGATGTGGAAACGTTGTATGTTTTGTGGTCAACTAAAAGACAGTTGAGCAGACAGCATAAATACCTGTTGTTCAGTTAGATCCAGAGCTTGGGCAAGTGTTGTGCGCTGTTCTGAAGACAAGTATCGGTGTTGTTGGAAGTGTTTCTCCAAGGTGGCCACTTGTTTGTGGGTGAATGAACATCGTTTGCGATTTCGATTTTGACTCGATTTCCCTGGAGTCAGTGTGTTTGCTACAACACCATTTATTATAAGTAACTACCGTATTTTCCTTAAAATGCTGCGAATTTATCGGACGTGATAAAAAGGGTACCCATACCATACCTGTATGTATATTGTGTGCTTTATTAATAATTCGTTAACGGTAGAAGGTTAGTTCACTTCTTACATAGAAGCTTACCGAAGGCAGTGAAATTGGAGTGTCCCAACAGTGACGTCACACTGAAGGTGTGTAGTTTGGCCATGGTTGTGAGCGGTCAAAGCTAAGGATTACGCATCCGAATGGTGTTTAAACTGCCCAAAATTCTTGAGGGCGCGGGCGGACCTTTTCTAATGACCGGTAGTCGCTGATTTAAGGCCATCGTGTTAAAACAAAATGAAACATGTGCTTCTTCCGTTCGCCACCGCTCTAATGAGCCTTTGCAAAACCAACACAGATCATATGCATCCGTTGGGGCCTCATTACTCTGCCTTACTTTGCCGCTTACCTTTCTACTACAGTAGGTCAAACGCTTACGCTTCTGCAGACAAAGCAAATTTACTCTCATCAACCCTTAAATTTATCCTCCCACGCCCAAGAGTTCAGATCCAAAGTATCGCAACTATCCAGTGTTTTTAAAACTCCGTTTCTTCACCCATTCTTTGATGGCAGCGGTTCCCGACTTTTGCGGCGAATTTATTCAGTTTCTGGAATCTGTCAAAACTTGCCGTCTTCTTGGAACAGGACCAGAAATAGTGGTAACGCACAAGATCTGTCCAAGTAACCTAAGTCTGTGCAGTTTTGTTATTGTTGTTCCTGTTTATGCGTCGTAGTACTCTGTACGTACCGCGTCACAATAGAAATAGCCTGTTCCAGTATCACTCTGGAACTTTTCAAATATTGTGTCGATAGGCTTTTCGGCGTATTCTCAACTATTTCTGCCAAAAACTTTTGCTGAAAGTAGCGCTGCTAGACGCACAAGTTACTGTACGCTCATAGCACAACCTTTTTTGTTTGGATCTTGCTCTAAGGAATCGGTACCACAATTATGTTGTTATTTCTCCAAAGGGTGACGTGTAAAGTAAATCTCCCCACTACTGTTATTTTACTATAGTTTAGTAAAACAAAAATTAGCAATACTAGTGGTATTTTACAAAATACTAGTAAAAAGTAAAATTAAGAGCCAATAGAAAAGTATAAATAAAATTAAATTACCTAATTGTGTAAATTTCCATTTTACTAGGTTTTGATTAATTCCAGCCAAAATCTTGATCTATTTTGCAATAAAAGACGTGTGGGTCCACTTTTGTGCGTAAAATTTCACATATTTTTCTCTCTAATAAGGTTCTGGAGAACTTCGAATCATGATGCAATTTAGCAACTATTTGGACCATCTATAACCGCAATTTAGCAACTATTCGCACTTGCAATCTGCAATTTAGCAACTATTTGGAGTGAAAATCTAATTTTTCCTGTAATTCCGATAATGTAGCTTTGATACTTGTAACGATTGATATTGTCGTTGGGGGCATAATATATTGACTAGGTATTCATGTAGCTCAAAAGGTTCTGAAACTGGGGAATGTCAAAAACATAGCCAAATTTAGCCCACTTTGCAAAACTAGTAAAATGATGACTTTGAAGACTTTTCGATTTAAAAACACTCAGAAGTTATCCTTTATATGAAACAAAGCTTAAGGCAAGGCATGTTATATATTTGGCCAACTTCCTGTTAAAATCTAAGCCGATTAGCAACTGATTTTGTGTATTTTAGCACAAAACTAGAACAGGAATAGCAACTCATGCCAAGTTGTTTTTTCTACTACACATCCGACTTGCAGTCAACAGAGAGAAAATGGTAGTTTATAATTAATTATAGTCGTAAATTATCAGCAACCATTATCATAAATATTGCAAATGTTCGGAGAAATTATCCTCAAATGCTAGGGCATTACTTTTCTACTGAAGGAAACAGCCATAAAGAGAAATGAAAATACATTTATTCAGGGTAATTGATCTCAGACAATGTTGTCTCGGTATTTTTCAATACTCGGTATTCTGAAGCATTTCTATCTAAAGTCCATGCAAAAATGATTGGCGGTGGCGGAAAAAAGCGATTTTCTCAAAAACTTTCTTCAAGACCCCAAACTTTTTTATATCAATCGATAGCAAATTACAAGTGCTACAAGATGCGAACGTCAAATCAAAGGTTCCACGCAGTTTTGTATGTGTTTTTCGGGAAAAACGAATTTTCGGCAAAATCAAGTTTTTATAGAAGAGTCAAATCGACAAGCGGACTCCAGATTCTTATTCTACGTGCAATTGCGAGTTCGCTGATATATACATGTTTGGAGATTTTCAAATTAGTTTTCGGGAAAAACGCGTTTTTCGGAAGGGTGTGCGAGTCAAAAAATTGTCTGCGATCCGTTTTACTATGGAAAATTGCCCAACATTTTTCAAATTTGACCCAAACGGTATAAACGGCCTGAAAACCGGCTCATATTCACGAGTCAAACTTAATTTTGGTCCATAGAATCCATTTTTGCAGTCCGTTTGGCGCTATGTAATCGCGTTTTCCAGTTATTTTCATTTTAATTGTTTTTTGCAAAATGTTGTCTGACTGGAGCTGCTGCTGTGAGTCTCTTCAGATGTTGCTCAAAATGCAACTCCTGGGGTAATTTTAGATGGTGAATTCATTTCTGTCACCTAGAACACCGTCAGGTTACTGCAAACCTAACTTTCGAGCACCCCCTATTTGGTATGATATTTTAGCAATCTGTCTTTGACATCTTTGCTTGTTAAAAGAACACTGATTAATGCTCACGCCATCAAGTGAATCCAGCCTCATGTCTAACGTTATAGAGAAGCAAGTTCTTGCCCAAGGTATATCCTAATCTGCGCAAGTTTCGCTCTGAATACTAATTTGCGCAACAGCTAAAATCAGCTTCCTTCATAACTGGGATGATAAGATAAGCACATAAATCGACTCTAGAGTCTTCAATGACTCTAATAACACTTTGGTTACTGTTCTAGCTGAAAAGGTTGCAGTGCTATGACCGATCAAAGTTGACTGAAAATGCCAAAAGTGGCCCATTTGACCATCAACTTTGACCGGCCATAACACTGCAACCTTTTTAGCTAGAACAGTAACCAAAGTATTATTAGAGTCGTTGAAGACTCTAGAGTCGATTTATGTGCTTATCCTATCATCCCAGTTATGAAGGAAGCTGATTTTAGCTGTTGTGCAAATTAGTATTCAGAGCGAAACTTGCGCAGATTAGGATATACCTTGGGCAAGAACTTGCTTCTCTATAACGTTATAACGACATGAGGCTGGAGTCACTTGATGGCGTGAGCATTAATCAGTGTTCTTTTAACAAGCAAAGATGTCAAAGACAGATTGCTACATAAAATATCAAACCAAATAGGGGGTGCTCGAAAGTTAGGTTTGCAGCAACCTGACGGAGTTCTAGGTGACAGAAATGAATTCACCATCTAAAATTACCCCAGGAGTTACATTTTGAGCAACATCTGAAGAGACTCACAGTAGCTGCTCCAGTCAGACAAAATTTTGCAAAAATCAATTAAAATGAAAATAACTGGAAAACGCGACCACATAGCGCCAAACGGACTGCAAAAATGGATTCTATGGACCAAAATTAAGTTTGACTCGTGAATATGAGCCGGTTTTCAGGCCGTTTATACCGTTTGGGTCAAATTTGAAAAATGTTGGGCAATTTTCCATAGTAAAACGGATCGCAGACAATTTTTTGACTCGCACACCCTTCCGAAAAACGCGTTTTTCCCGAAAACTAATTTGAAAATCCCCAAACATGTCTATATCAGCGAACTCGCAATTGCACGTAGAATAAGAATCTGGAGTACGCTTGTCGATTTGACTCTTCTATAAAAACTTGATTTTGCCGAAAATTCGTTTTTCCCGAAAAACACATACAAAACTGCGTGGAACCTTTGATTTGACGTTCGCATATTGTAGCACTTGTAACTTGCTATCGATTGATATAAAAAAAGTTTGGGGTCTTGAAGAAAGTTTTTGAGAAAATCGCTTTTTTCCGCCACCGCCAATCATTTTTGCATGGACTTTAGTTGATAGTGTTTCCGAGTAAATATATTTTGGAATTAAATAACTATTAAATTGCTTGCTCAGCCTTCAGAAGAAAATAACTTGCTATTAATTTGCTTGGTACCCAAATTCTGAAATATAATTTGATAGAGATTTGATATGAAATAAATATAAATTTGCTAATATCAATATTCAATTCCAGAGGAAACAGCTCAAGACCTGGGTGGTGTCAGTCCAAAAATGAGTCGACCTTTCTTCAGATGGCGACAAATGGTCTACAAATTAGCATTTAATGGGTTAATATGTTTGCTATAAGCATGAACAAGGTCATCTTTGGACTGAACTTGTTGTTTTGTAGCCAGACTTTGGTTAGTGCAGCTGCCAAACCAAGCAAATTTATATCAAATTTCTAGGCCAATTTTACGAAATGTAATATAATTTTAATTTGTTTGACAGTCATTGCGAGAAATTTAATTTGTTATTAACTTAATTTAATTTTAATTTGATCGGAAAAACTACTAGTTGACAACACTACTTTTAACCAGAGGAATGTCGACCAGAGGAATTTCCACCTAATCGAACGAGCCGCTGACATTAGTAGAAGTACGTACTCACAGTACAAGTAGCGTGCTGCAGGTGTATTCCCATAGAACAATATGTAGGACCAACATTTATATGCTGCTGCCGGAGTTAATAAAGGCAGAAGTACAAAAGAAAACTAGCAATACAACAAGGGAAGAAGTGAAGGTACGTACGGACGGAAGAATCGCAAACATATTTCATCTAATCACCACAATGTTTTAGGCCGATTTTCGGTCCATTTACTAATATTCGGAAGATCACCAATTCTAGCTACAAATTCCTTGATCTTTGGGTGGCTGTTAAACAGATCTGGCATTTTTTCTCCCCAATATGCGAACATTGAGTACAGCACCAAGTCAGCCCAAGTCAGCTAAAACCAGCTGCTGTACGTACTGCAAATGACATGATGAAGATATGGCGGTTGGAACGAAGAATACGTACTACTGTCATACATGTAGCAGGTCCGGGCCGACTTGGGTAGGGGGATAGGGAGTTTACCGTCAGGTGGGTGGGGGTCCAAAAATTCAAAAAGCTCAGAAACGTCTGGGAATGCGTTTTTAGCACGTTTTTTCAGTAAGTAGGCTAAAAATCGCTATTTTAAGCTGACAAACAGCATTTCAGAGCTAAAAACAAGCAAAAAAATGACAAACAACAACAGCAGCTTACGTAACAAATGCTCAATGCGCAGGGTTAGGCTTAGGTTCAGACTGTTGTTTGTGTATACACATACACAAAAATACAAATCATTTTTTCGCTGTGTTTACACATACACATACACATTGAAAATTCCGATGCAGAATACCATACACAAGCAGTACTAAAATGAGAGCGACCTGGCGGTGTCATGCGAATAACGTTTTTGAGAGACCTCGGAGCGATTTGGGCCTCATGGCCTAAATTGTAGACAAGGTCGAGCTCTGGCACGGAGTGGACCCTAACCTGCGCTACGTTTACTCTGAACACTAATTTGCGCAACATAAAATTTTTTCCCTAATTGCAATGAAAAGGAGATGACTGCAGAATTCGAATCTCGACTCTTTGGCGACTCCAATTATGCTTTTGTGACGTTTCTAGGTCAAACCGTTCCAGAGATAAATTGAAGGCTATGGATCGTAATACTGCGTGAATCAGCAAAGCACGGAAAGAACTAGACGAGCAGTTTTTACTAAGTGGCACACAACGCAAACAAAATGTAAAAGCAGCTACACAATAACAATACACAAAAGAAAGAGGGGAAGAATGTAGACAAGTGCACATAATAAAAAATCATCTGTCGTAATACTTCAACAGAGATATGGCCGGTCAAAATCTGCAAAAATCGCGGAAAATTCCGTTTTTTTCGAAAATTTCACATAAATGGGGGGAAACACAGGCAGACTGAAGGATTTGGCTGGAACCTCCTGAAGGGGGTACTCATAACCGCTGGAATTTATTCTGAACTTCCCGACCCTAAAAACATGACCCTGATACCGTAATTCGCCTTTCAATAAGGGGTGCTGCAGCTCCACGAAAAACGGTTTGTACTCAAAACAGGAATTTTCCAAATTTTGACATCAGGAGTAGCAGGGAAGTAAAGTAATGGTAGGCGTTCTGGAACATAAAAAAGTGATTGCGGATGTTTAGAATGGTATTGGACTACTCAATCACATCTGACAGCAGGGCCACCTCATTTTGGGAACTAGATTACGGTATCAGGATGACGTTTTCAGGGTTGGGAAATGTCAGAATCGATTTCAGCAGTCATGGATGCCCCATTCAAGAAGTTTCAGCCAAATCCGTCAGTCTGCCTGTGTTTCTCCCCTTTTTTCGTGAATTTTCAAAAAAACTTCATTTTTGGCGATTTTTGCCAACTTTGACCGGCTATATCTCCGGAACAGTTTGACCTAGAAACGTCATAAAAACATCATTGGAGTCGTCAAAGACTTTAGAATCGAATTCTGCAATCAACTCATTTTCATCGCAATTAGATAAAAAGCTCATTTTTAATGTTGCGCAAATTACGTAGTGTTTAGAGTAAACGTATCGCAGGTTATGGTCAACTCTTTGCCAGAGCTCGACCTTGTCTACAACTTTGGTCATGAGTCCCAAGTCGCTCCGAGGCCTCCCAAAAAGTTATTCGCAAAAAACCGCTAGGTCGCCCATTTTTGAACGGACTTACAGTATAATTTCGGCAAAACTCTGTTAACTCGGTATAACTTGGAAAACTACGTTAACTGAGAAACTCGGTCAGTTCGGCTGAAAAAGCCGAGAAATTTATTATTCTGAGAGCTATTTATGCCACAGCAAGGTTTTGACGAAACCATCGATTTCTGAGTTGCCTAGTAAACAACTGTGTTTTAATCTTCCAGGTTCCAGAGAAATAAACAGTGTAAATTTTGCTTTTTTCCTTCTTTTCCGCACAAAAAAATATCCAAAATAGCGATGCGAAATATCGCCATATCGATATTGGGAAAAGGCTCGATATATCGATCTTTCGATATCGACATCGATATATCGTCGGAACCGTACTCAGAACTAGGCAAGTCATTACAGGGAACTGGGTACGTCGGAACTGGAAACAGGCAACGTCGGAACTGGGCACAAACCAAAAAATGTGATTTCTGAGCCAGTTTGTTGGTACTGGAGCCGATACTAATACTTGTATTTTTGGGGGTCAGGGGGCCTAAGCTATCTCGGGGGTTTGAGGGGGAGTAACACCTCAAACCCCTTAGTACATGTATGTGTACTGTACCTTTTTTCCAACGAAAAAACCACTCGTATTATTGTTCAAGAACGATTCATATCGATTCAAAAATGGCTGCAGATGCCTGTCGTTCAGTTCATCCCATAACAGCTTCTAAAATAGTTAGACTTTCTATATATCCTTTATACCGTACGCTCTCAATCGTTACGTTACGCAGAGCACAATGGCAGCATAAAAACAAACCTTTTTAGCTGGATCGCTCTCGGCATACCATGGCATAAAGAAATGGATGAGCTCTTCCATACCTGACACGTACATGTCACATTTGGCAGCCTCAAGGTCATTTTCTCCAGCCAACCCTGAAATCAACTGTATAAAATATCATGCCACACACGTACAAAAGTCACAAAAAATCGCAATTTTAGCCTAAAAATCGTCAAGTGCTGTTTTACAGACGACTTTAGCAATTTTAGCGTCTGAGTCTGACATTCTAAAAAATTGTAAAAATTTGCTGCAAAAATTACTTGCCAGAAAAATCACATACGTACGTACATTGTAGGTATGTTGGCGCACAAAAACCAGTACCCAATCCTGGAGTACCCCAGTACACCGAATACCCGATACCGGCACTCAACTCAAAACCCTGTTTTTAGCTCAAAAGGTCGCCTAACCCCATTTAGGAATTGGTGCAGAAAGACGCGTTTTGGATCAGGACTCGGCCTCTGGACGAATACCCCAGCTCAATGTAAATCACGCGGTACCTTCGTTTATCGTTTCTCAGTGCACCAGAGGGTACTAGGAAATTTTGCGTTCCTCCTCAATAATCTTTTTGTTAGTTGAGGAGGATAAACGAAGGTACTGCACAACAGACAGACACTGACCAAAGGTTCTTGCCAGATATCGATTGATTGCGTCTGCCTGTGCAAGTTGCTCGCCGTCCACCTCAAGCACCGGAAGTTGCGCAAACGGTGTTTCTAATTGTAGCGCATCAAGCATTTCATATTTAATTAATAGACGAATGAATTTGATATACTTGGTTTGAGTAATTGCCACTCTTCTTGACTCTTGACTCTGTGGTCATCGTACGTAACCTGTGCCTGGGCAAATATCAATCTGGTGGCTTCAGCGCGTCCCATCGCGTCGAAGTAGGTCAGCTTGTAGGTGGGCATTTTGGTCAGCAAAGTGGTCGGTGCAGCTGGTCTGGTCTGGCCAACGAGCTCAAACGAGAAATTGAATCAAGTGCTGGTAACGAGAGAGCGTGCAGTCGCAAAATCGATCAGCACTTGTTTTCCGGGCAGGGCCTCCCCGGCGCCAAAGCCTGTCAATTCAAAGTTTATCCCGCAACACCTGCTGACAATAAACGGAGCCTTGACGGGGGCCCTGATGGCTGGATGCAGTTAATGAAGGCACTGCTGGACGTCAAGTACATAATTAAAGGAAATATCAGCTGGAGAGAGCGTAATTAAGTCGCGTATAAACCAGTGAAATAGCGCCATGGCCTTGCGCCTCACCGCAAGCAACAGCACCCTCCGCACACTTGGAAATGACTCAGAACCAAACTGTAAATCAAGTGTGCGGTGGCTGTCTTAGTAAGACCTTCAGTTTTCAGTCACCAAAACCGGAGAAGAAGGAAAAGAAGTTCGGGGTGGCCATATTCGGTGCAATCGAGGCGCTGGGAGGAGTGGTTTGTAAATTGGTGGCACACAACAAAACCACTGGTATCTGATTGATTTTGTGACTGCTTTGCCGGCGGAAAACAACCATATTTCTTGCACGCACATTATTCAAGTTGAATAGGTTCTTGTGCTGAATTGTTCAATTGACTATAGACGTCCTCCTCCCTAGTGCGGTGATAGCGTGAGTCTGCTTGCTGAATGGTTAGTGAGGTACCTTTGTATAGGCTATTCAGTTAGCTCAAATCTCTCTCTCTCTCTCTGTAGCATTCTGATAGGTTATGTTTGGGTAGGGTGTAATAGTCGGACAAACGGCCTAGCCCGCCCATATCACTTAAATATCACTTGGATGACTAAATAACTGTGTACATACAATAATCGTTGCAACTGCAAGATTAAATATAAAAGATCAATGCTTAATAGGACTTGTGATAGTCGACAAAAACTGACTCATTTACTGTATTTTATATCAATCCAATCAGGTGAGGGGTTTTTTGAATTCAGGTTAAGCGTTCAGGGCCACGTTTTCTGAATCCCGCTTAAACCATCCATGTATGTAACGGGAGTCTGCCGATTTTCAGGCAAGTAATTTTTTGAGCAATTTTTTGCGATATTTTACAATTGCCAAAATTCCCTGTAAAACAGCACTTTGTAGCTGTATTTGAGCCCAAATTAGCGATTTTTGGCAATTTTTAGCCAAAAAATTGCGATTTTTTCGATTTTTGAGAGTTTTTTAGTGCCCAACCCCCTCCCAAAATTTTGGCTCAGACCCCCCGGCCGGTGCCAGACCCCCCAACCCCCCTCCCCCTTCGGCGGATGACCTGTTACATGTATGCAGTGTATGTAGTTGAAGTTGAAGCACTGTTTTGTTGCAGTACGGTTACTTGCTCAGAGACCGAACGTTCTATATATGAGAGAAAGAGAAAGTGCCTGAGCAGAGGACGCAAAGTAGTGCCGCCTTAAAGCTAATAGCAGGCGGCGTTAAATCATTTGCCTGCCAAGGTGGTGCAAAGGCCAAGGCCTGGAGATCGGGCGGCATTGAAACATTGAGACCGCTGTGTTGGTGCAATGCTCTGTGTGGTGGCAATGAGTCTAACTAATTCCAATCCCTGTCTAACTCAGCCCCTTCATACCCAGCAACACCGTCGGAGAAGCAGTCAAGTGGCTAATATAGTCCGAGCGGCCCGAAAGAAGTTGCACGAGCTTTCGCATCATCACCACGACGACAAACGTATGTACGTAGAGGACGGTGTCAGTCTCTAGAGTAGGTCTAATTGAAAGGCAAAAAGTTGCATTGCAGAAAGCCGCTAATGGAAAGAGTCTAATTGCGAGAGACGCGATAGATAGTCTCATTCAGCAGTACTAATAAGATTGACTCTAAGTGCTAATACAAATTGGACTAGTTGGTCTCGAAGAGTTATTTGAAAAACAGCTCTCAGTCAAATCAGCAGAACTCGTTTCTCACTGAGCCGCCACTTAAACAGCACCGCCAAATGCTTTCCGATTCTGTTGACTCGATCGACGGCGGATTTCGCCACCGCGCTTTCACGGTGAAGCGCTGGGTTCAGAGAGCCATCGGCCAGTCGCATGAAATGCTTTGCGATAGTAGTAAGTAAAACTCGGTTTGGTTGTTGATGGCTGGTTGCCTGCTGATTGATAGCTGGGTGGTGGGACCAGCTGTCATCGGCTTGAATGTGGCCCGGTGGCTGCACCCCAACTCTTGGCTAGGTTGAGGAGGCGGCGTCAGTACTGGAATATGTAAATTGCTGCTTTAACTATGGGCAAGGAGTTGTCTAAGGAACTCCAGAAACAAGCGAGACGCAAGCTAAATTTAGGTAAAACTGACTATGACCAGTGTAAGGTTCTTGCTTACAGCTGGGTTACTCGAAAAGCTTACGATAATTCATCACTCGCCGATGTGTGAGGTGCAAAAACTGCGGTCTACTTTCAGCCCCAGAATACGACGTCGATTTCTCGTTCGTCAGACATCAACCCGAAGGACTAAAGCAACTGTGCAATATGACAAAGTTTAATAAGAAAGAGATACAGCTCTTGTATAGGGGATTCAAAGAGGTTTTGGAAGTTAGTTCCAGTGTAAAATGTGACAGTCTGGCGTGTTGCAGGGTTGCCCTAACGGCATGGTAGATTTGGAAAAGTTCAAAGAAATCTATGCACAGTTCTTTCCACAAGGAGGTCTGTAGTCATCTACAGTATAGAAGTTACTTTTTTGCCACGTTTAGATTCTTCTCGTTATGCCGTGTTCGTCTTCAACACATTCGATCGAGACAGGAATGGCCATATAAGCTTTGATGTACGTTGAACAGTTTTTGATCAGTTCCAACCGTTGGTTCTCAGTCATTTTTAATGAACTTCCTTCAAATCTGCAGCGTTTTTAGAGTAAACACGTTGGCTTTCTTTTCCCCAAATTTGGTCAGAAAATTCAAGTTTGAAGAAATCTTAGTATAATTAATAAACTAAGGAAAATAGAATGTTTTTAACTCTAATTTTCCAACAAAACATGCGAAACATTTATTTATAAACGTTGAAGATTGAATGAAATTCATCAACAGTTGGAAATGTGGTACAAAAATGAAGTTGCATTTTTTATCGATACTGTACGACGTACACTCATTGCAAACATTAACAAAATGTTGTAGGAGTTCGCGATCGGGTTGTCAGTGATCTCTCGCGGTTCGCTAGAAGAACGGTTGAAGTGGATTTTCCGTCTCTACGACACCGACAACGACGGATATCTGCGCCGGTGCGACATGTACAAAATAGTTAGCAGCATGTACGAGATGATGGGCTACAGCACCAGTCCGCGACTCGAAACCAACACCATCGACGCTCATGTCAACTTTGTCTTCGCTGTACAACTTCCTTGCTTCCGTATTTTTGATGGTATTGTCAAATTTCAGAAAATGGATGAGAACAGCGATGGCAAAATTACACTAACTGAATTTTTGGAACAGTGCTCAAAGGTATGTACAGTACGGTGCCTGCCTATCCTTACGTTAGACCAAGCTTTCACCGACTAGCGGCCCCCAGGCAGCAAACACAATCTAAAAGTAGTCTGTCGGAAAATGGATTTCGTAAATATGCAAGTACGTGTACCGAAGACATCAGAGTGCAGTTTTCTAAAGGGCCCATTCACAGAGAGAGGTGCTGGGTTTCAGGATACAAACCTTCGTTATTGCTCTGTTACATGCTTTTTCAGCTTTCCTTTTTCTTCGCTGCTCAACACCCTTTTTTTTTCGAAAAAAGGAGTGATTGATTGTTGCAGGACGAAACGATAAGCCAGTCACTGGCACTGTTCGAAACGAGATTCTGATCTTTGTTCAAGTCCCTTCAATTCACGCTGGTGTTTCCGATTGTCTCTTCTTCAACTGTCTGCATCATTCCAACTTTGATTTTGTGATCGTGCTGCTATAGTATGTACAGTCAAGTGTTGCTATTGCCAAACGGTCAAATAATGCGGTAGCGAAATCATGCCAGATTCATCGAGTGGCATGAGGGCACACTGAAACCATCGCAGCTGTGGACCTGATTTACAACAACAACCGCTGCCTGATGCAACTGTGTGACGCTGATGATGTGGGTTAGAACCACAAGTATATTTCTGAAGGGGTAAACAGAAAGAATTAAGCAATATACTTGACTACTACAACGTTGGTTGGACGTATCAAGCACGTACAGTACGTATGTTCCAGACAAAATACACATTTTTACACAAAAAACTAAACAATCTAAAGATGCAGTGGTGTGCAAACTTATTTAATTAACAACATAATAAAAATGTGTAACACAACTAATGATCTCTAGAGTGCAACGGCTAAAAGCGAAGACAACTGTGTTAAAGTGAATCAGTCAAAATGCATTACGGCGGTCTCTTCTTTACTGTTCTTTCCCAGCAGTGGATCAGTTTCTTTCTCAAACTCTGGTTCTGGCTCGTCAAAAGTGCCATACTTGCCGTCCATCGATTTGCCGGTCAACAGCCTCTTCCTGCTCATGAAATCGGCGTAAATTTCACTTACGTGCTTGTTCTTCGTTTCAGGGCAGTATAACGTCAGGATGATAGCAATTACAATCATCGGCGCAATGAATAGAATCAGCAAACTGCAACATACAATGTGTAAATACGTACGTACAACAATACAAGTCAACAAATCATGCATGTACGTACATTCCAAAAAACATGTACAACGTATGTGATCCAGTACAGTATTAAATTTAACTAATTTTTTAAAGAATCGTTGTGCGCAGTCAAAGGTGAGAATAGCTGTACTGGTGCTGTGGAACGACCAGAAATTTTTGTTGTACAATATAAAGGTACATACAGTACATCAGCCGAGTGCAGTCTCATTGCTTATGAACAAAATGAAAACAGCCAAATTAGGTAGTCACTTTTACTCACACCTACGGTATGTGTAGTGGCGTACCTGTATCCACCGACTTTCTGTTTGAGGGGCAGGTACCCAAACAAGAGCAGCAGATCGCCCAAATCCACTCCCAAAGCACAAATGTAGGACGCTACGGCACCGCGCACTGGCGTGGGAAAAATTTCGTAGGGCAGAACAAACGAAACTCCTAAAACATTCTGCACCTTAAAAATAATTTGCAATCATTAGTTCTGACCAGCAATAGAAGAGGCTTTGAGTACAACATGACCGATTACTGCGGCAATGACAAAGCCTTGAGCGATTTTCTGATTTCCCAGACCGTTCTCCATTAGAATCTGGCACACACAAATCACTGTCAGCACAGAGGTCACTGACCACGAGCCAAAAATGGCCATTGGTCTTCTACCTAAATTACAGTGGACACATACTGTACTGTACTAGCCGATCGTCACTCACCAACGCGGTCGATTAATCTGGCACCGATGAAGTTGCAGACGATATCAATGCACGGATAAATGATAGATAGGAGGTCGACTGCATCCTTCGACAAACCGGCAGCAGTGGACACATCGGCCAGGTAGGAGTACATCAGAAAGACTCCACAGAAGGGAACCAAAAAGGACCCTGCGTATGCCACCAGAAAAGCGATGCCATAACCCGGGTATTTGCGTGCCAAATCAATTAAGCCTTGCAGACCGCCTTCTTGTGTATTTTCGCCTTTTATGGCGTCCAGAACGCCGTCTATGTCTCGATCTAGAAACCAGAGTGGTCTCTATTGATTGAATAAAACCTGTCACCACAAACTTTGCTTATTGTAGAATCGCAAGCTTTCCAACGCCAAATCGTCCCTCTTCCGTCGACAAGCCAGAAATTTGGGACTCTCGTACAGAAAATAACTGAACGCCAGGAAGAATAGTGCCATTATGAGTGGCACGATGTTTAGTGCGTACCACCTGTCAGCAGTGCCTAAAATGTCAGGTCGGCCGAAAATGTTGGCTACAAGAGTTCCGAGCGCTAGAAAGATGGTGGCCATCACGCCAAAAGTTCCTCTCAGCTCGACTGGAGCTATCTCGGACAGAAAAGACTGCTTGAGAATTTGTGCCCACACCTAGAACAGTGCGTACATGAAGACATCCATTTAAAAATAAATCAACTCACCAATCGCAACTCCGACCACAAATCGACCCAGCGGTATGAGCCAAAAATGCACAGTCCAAAAAGCAATCATCTCTAGAACGCAGCCAACGGTACAGATGATGGAGGCACAAACCAGCGCCGGTTTGCGTCCATATCTGTCTATTATAACAGCGCTGCCACACATCGAACCAAACAACAGACCGCCGGCGAACAAACTGACCGTCAGAGACCACAACACCGACAATTTGTCGTCGTCTGGAGAATTTCCATAAATGGCAGTGTAGGAATCGTTCATGTACTGCATCATAATCCATTGCGGCTGGTTGTAGACAGAATGGTGATAACCGTGTTGAAGGGTACCTACCAGAGCTACAAATATGACAGCCAGATAGGAACGAACAGGGGCAGCCATTTTCCGGGAGATACTGCCACAAACTACCCCAGTAGGACGACGCGATAAGAGAACTTTGCAAATTTACCACTGCACAACAGCCATTACCTTATCTTTATCAGAAAGACAGAACTGATAAGCTCCGCATGTACATACTAGCTGAAATAATTACGTGTGCCGAAAACAATAAACCGCGTCTTGTTTTACAAACTTGAAAACAAGAATTTATTATAAAACAAAGATTTGTAGAACGAGGAATCACAATTAACAATGACACAAAGACTGTAAAAGAACTGAAACGCCAACAACACAAAGGGCACACCATTTATGAACACACGGCACAGGGGCAAAGTTGTTAAACAAGTTACGTAAAAATATAATGGATTGCGCATTGGGCACCGAAAACTCACTAACATGACAACCGACGAAAAGCGACGATTTCATACCATAAAAACCTCGAAAATTAGTGTACAAAAATAATTTATCCTCCAGCGTCGTCTCAGCCATCCGGTCCGTCGCTTAAAAACTGGTTCATAGTGACAGACGATACTATCTGTCATCAGTTTTGAGCCGTCTTTCGCGGTTTTCGCGTGACAACCTTGAAATTTCCTGACCCAACGTATCTACATTATCCTGGAAGGAACAAAAATAGACTAAGATTAGCACTATCACCGACGAACAAAACTGAATTAATAACCGCGTACTTTCAGCGCCATATTTTTGGTCAAAGTGTCCTCTAAGACTGCTTGTAATTTGGAGTTAATTTCCATTGCTAAGTCAATGGTCATTTTGGTATCTGCGTGATGTCTCGAACCAAACGTTCCGCGTTTTATAGCCTCCGACTGAGCATCGTGGAACTGAAACTAGTGCATTACGGTGCTCAACAACTAACCAGTCTAATCAACTCAGTCCAGTTGGTCTCATTTCTGAACCCTATTCTCCCTTCCCAGGCAACATAACTGGTCGCAGAGAGACCGGCTGAAGCTGATTTTGTCTAGCTGAAGTACTCCATAATTCAGTCATAAAGCTGCAAGTGCAAACTAGAGCAGACAGTGAAAACCAAAAAAACTAGAATGGGAAACTTGGCCTTTGGAGTAGGCGGT
>JASANB010004526.1:0-17848 GCA_030248155.1 Sabatieria punctata | reverse complement strand
AATTTGTTAAATTCCCTTCGAATGATTTTAAACAGATTTGTAAGTGTTGGAAAGTTTAGGATGGTGCAGGCGTTGTCGAGCAAGGTGGGTTTCCAGTTGCAGTACCAGTTATCGTTTTGTCTGTGGTGTCTGTCGTTCAACACTCTGATCGCAGAGCGACTGCACACGTTCAAGGTGATCCCGGTTCTAGCGGCAGTCCTGGCAGAGAGTACGAAAGAAAAAGTAGTGCGTGTGATCGTGGCTACGTTGAGGGTGCGTCTCTGCGTACTGAGCACTACCGAACGCAGTTGCTTTAGAACTTGCTGGACAACGTAGATGAACGCGACATCATCCGTGACAATGCATTGGAGATGGTTCAGTGCAAGGTGCTCAAGTGTCTGGGGCTTATGGAGCAGAAGAAGTTCACTGACGCTGAATTGCTGGAAGATCTGGAATACCTAACCGATCAGTTGCAGATGAGCGTACAGGATTTGAGGTAGAACTGAAACTGTACGTATGCGCTTGTAGAGGGAGTGGGTCTAGTTCTTTCGACGAGTACTGTACGGAGGTCCGATCTGGCCGGCTCACCTGGAGTCCAGTACACAAATCAGAGAAGTTCTGGCGAGAAAATGCGGAGCGGTTCAACGAAAAAAATTTTGAATTGCTAACGTGAGAACTGTTTCACTTGGCATTTGTCGTGTTCGTGTCTAATCTTTTTTTGTTGCCAGGGTTCTCATAAAGATACTAGAAGTTGCCACCGATCCGCTGGTGTTGTCAGTAGCGTCACACGATGTTGGGGAGTACAGCAAGCACTATCCCCGTGGAAAAGCGTATGTATAGTACGCAGATTTGACCAACTTCTAGCAGTTTTCCTTTGCAGTGTTATCGAAAGATTGGGTGGCAAGTTCCAGCTTATGCGTCTTCTGGTGCACCAAGATCCTAACGTTCGATACCACGCCCTGTTGGCTGTGCAGAAAGTGATGGTGCACAACTCGACGCACCTCACCCAAATGCTGCAAGAAACCGCAAAACGGCGCTTGAATTTGACAACCGCTTAGAGTTGAATTATTGCTATCTATTGTTTACTGTACGTCTAACTAACTACTTGAACACTAGGTCTTGCTTGTGCGATTTTTGTCGTTGTGTACGCCATAAACACAACGATGTCGGAAAATCAGTTTATCTGAACTACAGTGTGGTGCAACAGAATAAAAGCACTCTGTCCTCCACCGGAAAAACCGAGTTTTAGCTGATGCGCTGTAGGTAATTGGCAGGTTTTTTGCCTTAGCTATGAAACGAAAAAAAGCACATGCCGATAGCTTCAGATAGTGTGAATAAAAAACCACTTAAATGCTGGTCGCGGAAATTGACTGGGATAATTTTTTAGATTTGGTCTAGTTGCGTCCCCCTCGTGTTAACGTACACTTTCCTACCCTAGGCCCTGAGGATTCCAGTCCTGCTGTCCATAGATTTGGAGTTTTGGGTACTTTCTCCAGAGACTATGCCCAGCCCCCTGCAGCGAGTCCTCGAAGACCATTTTCTACTACCTCTTATTTTTGCGACGCCATTTTTGGGTCAATTTTTTGCTATATTTTAGAACCTCAGACACAAAAATTGCTAAAATTGCCTGTAAAATTGTTAAATTAAACCACAGCGGTTTTTAAACTTAGCATATTTCAACCAATTTAAACGAAAAATATTCCAAAAAACCGTAATTCTAGCGAAAATTCGGACTTTTTGGCTTAATGGTTCAAGCATAGTGCTGTAGGCTTATACTAGAAGGTATGCTGTGCAAAAAACTAATAAAAATTTGCCAAAAATTAACAGTTTTGTTCTAGTAGTTTTGAAGCGGGCTGGTTGGGGACGCTGCCTGAAACAGAGCAAAGAAATTTTTGAAAGATTAACCTTCAAAACCTCTTTTACAAAGCATTCCGAACGAACATAAAATCAACAGTTGTACTACAACATCAAAAGTTTTCTTATATTTTTACCGACTTTTTCCTAGCTGCACTGCGTATACACATCATACACACCTCTGGGCCTCGGGATGCGCTTAATTGTTGTTGTGACATGCACAAGTGCTGTTGCACTCGTGTGGTGACAACTCACAGAACGCACTTTTTCTGAACTAATTTGGTTTAAATCGGTTGAATGATCCTTCCTTTATCGAGTGAATGTTTGTTTATGCTCTGCAATCCATTGGTTTCGTACGGTGCAAACCGTGAATGGCTGGCAAAATGCCTAGATTGTACGTCGCCTACAATTACGTATTTTTCTTCACAACGCTGTTGCTGGATGAATAAGTTGGACAAACTAGCAGTTCTGAAGGTGGAACGCAAACTAAACCCTAAATCGTAGACTGTACGGTGGTACGAGAAGAAATTAATACTGGGAAACAACCGATACACAACGAATGGTTAGAGACAAAAAGGTAGGTACATCACAGATGCAAGAAGTGTATCGCGGGCGTCCAGCTGGAGTTCGATTGTAGGAGTGTACAGTACCTCGCATTAGAGAATCACAATGCCAGTCAGTGGCAGTGCTACGAGCCTTCCTCAAACCTCACCCTCTTCTCTATCACTGTCGAGCTTTTAGGTATGAGGGTGACCATGTCGGAAGGAACCCGTCTGATGTCGTAGGCGTGTGCGGTGACAGTTTTGTGAGAGAGCAACCGCCCCTCCTGCAGGTAGAGGACGGCGATGGCCAGCAGAATCAACACAGAGACCACTGCCAGCACTGCGCCGATCACTGTGATCCAGACTGAGTGTCCTTGCTGCACTGACCGCATCCAGCCACCGTCCCCGTCGCACGTCTCCTCCAACGACTCCGCCATCAGACTGAGGGCCGTGTCCGAGTGCGCGCACTGCGTGGCGTGCACGTTGAGTACGTGGCCACTGTCGCTCTGCAGCCACTTGGCCAGCCACAACAGCTGGCAGTCGCATTGCCAGGGATTGTCTGAAAATCAGCGCTGTAGCACAGCACAGTCAATGCAGTGGTGTATCTACGTACCTGACAGATCGACAGCCAGCAGCTTTGACAGATGGGCGTAATGGAGGGTGAGGTTGGGCAGCGTCGGCAGACGGTTGTCGTTGAGATAGAGACTCTCCAGAGAGAACAGGTGAGACAGCGCGCGTCTGTGCACGCGGCCGACTTTGTTGTGCGCCAGGCCCAGCACGCGCAACGCGTTTAGTCCGTGCAGGGTGTGTTCGTCGAGTTGGACGAGCGTGTTCTGTGACAGGAACAAGTGTCGGAGGTGCTTTAGTGGGCCGAACAGACCATCTGGCAGCCGTTCGAGCTGGTTGTTCTGCAGCGATAAGGTCTCCAGTTGTGTGAGAGCGTCGAACGCCCCGTTGGCAATGTGTCGCAGCTGGTTGGAGGCCAGCGACAGAGTTTTCAGATGGGCCACCGACTTGAATTGGTCCTTGCTGACGCGCTCTATGTGATTGCGATCCAAACTGAGCGAGTGTAGGGCACCAAGGTCGTCGAGGTTCACGTTGTCGAGCGAGTAAAAAACGTTGTAGTTGAGCAAGAGTTTTCCAAGGACGGGCAAAGCTCGCAAGCGCACGCTGGTCAGCAGATTGCCGCCCAGGTTCAACGATTTCAATTGCTTCAGTTGGTCGAACGCCCCGTCCTCAATCGACATGATTTTGTTGTCTTCCAGGTTCAGGTGCTCCAGTTCCGGCAGACCGGCGAAGCTGCGCGCCGATAGCTTGGCCAGCGAGTTGTGACCGAGGTTGAGTCGGCGCAGCCGGGGAATTCCGGCGAAGCTGCCGTCCTCCATGTGTGCGATTTGGTTTTTGTACAGACTCAGCACGTGCAGACTGGCCAACGAGCCGAACGATTGTTTGCTAAGCAGCCGCAGCTTGTTGCCGCTGAGATCGAGACGCCGGAGATGACGGAGCGCGCCGAACTCGCGGCCGTCTATGTCGTTGATGATGTTATTTTTCAGCTCCAACACTCGCAGACGCTCCCCCAGCGGGTCAAAGGCGCCTTCCCGGAATTTGCGCAGATCACTGCTCTCACAGACCAACATTTGCGGTCGCACGTGACTGAACAGGTTGGAGGGGATGACCGGCAGTAAACTGTCCCAGATCCACAGCTTCGACACCACTGTCTCGTTCTCAAAAGCATTCAGAGCCTTGTGGATCTCCGGCATGTCCTTGCGAGTGCAGCCGATCCAGACCCCTTCGTTCTGCTCCGATAGTCCAGCAGTGAAACAGTGACAGGCCTTGTGGGTTGATAAAGCTTGCTGGATTGCACTGCACCCATCGTCTTCCTGTTGCAGAGCCCTCAGACCCGAAACGCACACGATTGCAGCAATTAAAGTAACAGCCTGAAAAGATGGCACTGGTTGGGGCCACACAGCCAAGTCGGTGTACCTTCATAGAGGAATGTGTAAGATGAGATTATCGGCGAGAGACAGAGATATGGTCAGTAATCGGCCGAGATGAGGTGACAGAAGTTACGTGACCATAGCACAGCGAGCAGCGTGGTCAGTGCAGTACGTAGGCAGGCAGGCAGGCGGTGGAGGCAGAGCACACCGTACGACTAGTAGGTAGTTCGGCCTTTGTGAGTTTTTACGCGCGCACACCAGTCGGTGCCAGACGCCGTCCGCGCTCTCTCATCGAAAAGGCAATGACACAGATTTTACAAAACAACCGGTGCCATTCGGTAGAGTCTCTACTCATTGATCGCAGCGATAGCCCACTTTCGGAAGGTCGATCGATCGCCGGGGACCAGTTGCTTGCGTCTGTCCGACCGGCTGCCAACTTGTTTCAGCAGAGGTCAGCCTGCCACTGCCGAAAACTGCGAATTGTGTCAGTGGGTTGTCTCGACCAATTAGGACTGCCAGGTCGCCGCACACGCGTCCTCGCTGGCCCATCTCCACTGAAACAATGCGCACTGGCACTTGGCAGCACGCCGTACATTGGAGAGTTAGCTTCTCAAACTCTCATTACTTCTCTCCTATTGATTGTGTCCGCCGACCGATTCAATACCGTTCTGCCCGCCCACTTCGCCAACTGCAATTTGCTACTGCGCATAGCGTCTAATAATACCGAGTTTTCCGCTTATAAGACCTGGGCCGGGTTGCATAAAACTTAATAATTTAACTGGCCACTTAAAGTTAATTAAGAAATGCTCAGTTAAGTGCCAAAAAATAATGAAGGTCAACAGGTAATTTAAACTTAATTATGCCCGTTATTTTGTGAAAACTTGCTGTTTTATCCGTTCTTTTTGTTACATAGGCACTTGGTGATAATCGCACACATAAGAAATTATAGATGTCGATGAATTTTTCCTTTTTTTCCTTTTTCCAGATTCCAGGGGGCCATTTTTCAGAGTTTTGGTAAAAAGCCCAATTGGGTCCAATAATTATCGACCATTTTTAGGGTGCAAATGTGGGTTTTATCGGGTTTTCTGCGGTAAAAGGCTTTGACACCTTATTGTGACTGAAGAAAGCTATAGAAAACCCTCTTTAAGCTATAAAAATGCGTTAAAACCTTGTTTTATTTTAAAAAGTTTCCAAAATTTGACTCCGGGACTTTTGCCAAAATACCGGGCTCGGGGGAGGGCAAATCCTACTGTGCAAAAATCATTTAATTTTTTGCCGTCAATTAGATTAAACCTTACAAACATAAAAAATCGCTAATAAATACTAAGGAGAACTAATTACTAAGCTAATTCAGTCAGGCACTTAACGCCGTTTATTAAATGGTATGGTATACGCCGTTTGTGTATAGTATACGCCATATATGGTACCGGTACCGCGTTCGGGGCCTGTGGTGATACCATATAAGTGGTGGTACACACATAGCCTGTGGTGATACATACAATGCCGACTGGGGAAGCACAATCAACACTGTCAATAACAACAGGAAAAGTTCGTTTTTGTCTGTTTTCCAGCCCACTTCAAGGTCGAGGCAGGCAAGCATCATATGACGTGGTGCGATGAAAATGCAACATACAAGTGCACGAATGGAACGCAAGGTCACTCTGTGCGATTTCGACAACGCAATAATAAACATGCTGAGTCACGCGTATTTGTCTACGCTTGGTTCCTTCCCAAACTAGGGACTCTGACTCCAATCCTCTCTGTCTCTAAATCTCAGCATGAATCCCGTACACTCGTACCCTACAGTCTCGATTATTAGGATCCCAGTCTCGAACAGAAGTCCCCTATTGTAGCAGAAAACTTCGTAAAGCATGATAGATCGATCATGTTTAGAATGGATGTAGGTATACAAAATGCTGCGCTACCATTTGAAGAATTATGTACAGGTCGCAGTTTCGAATAGATGCCGATCAAAGATACATTTGGTAAAATAGAAGCCCGGGTTTCTAATCGAAAATCTGCGGTTATGCGCACTCTTTAGTACCATCAACTTTGGACACTCGTTTCTTTTGCGGCTGACCAGACAATAAGCACGGTAGATTAGACAGCTTCAATTTTTTTGTTACAGTAGTTTTAGCGTTGTCTTTAATTTGAAGCATCATTTGCAGCTGTCTACTTTGTTTATGACCGGTCAGCTGCAGATACTGTTGTTTGTGTATACACATACACATTTACCATACACAAAAATACACATTGTTTTTTCAATGTGTATACACATACACATACACATACACATTGAAAATTCTGATACACATTACCATACACAAACAGTACTCAAAATGTGTATTTTTGTGTATGTGTATTTGATTAGCAAAAGTCGATAAAATTTCGAATATAAACGTAAGATTTCTATGTTTTTGCTGCAGTAATAAACAGTAGATATGCTCATAAAGCCTTCAAATGGCCTAAGTAACTCGATTTCAAAGCTATCCAAGGTTTCATGCAACAGACATTCAGAGATTTGATTTTTCTAGCATTTCTGACTGAAAATCTTCCAAAAAATTTGCATTTTTTGCACAACACACACATACACAAATATACACAAAAATACACATTGTTTTGTTGAATGTGTATACACAAATTACCATACACATTTGACGGTAAATGTGTATACACATACACATACACATACACAAACGGAAAATCCAATACCAAACAACAGTAGCTGCAGAGGAAACGAACGTCAAAAGTAGTCCCAGTTGACGGTTCTCTTCAAGCCGTATCTGGTCGTCACGTGACAACAACTGAACTTACAATGCAGCATTCCGCGATTTTTGGGTAATACTTTCCGTTTAGGACCGAGTGCCAACATTGTCTTGGAGTTCGAACCGGTTTTCAACCTAATCCGATCGCTTCTTTAAAATCTCACCTGTCGTACGTTTGGTGTGACGTTGTTCTGTATGAAAATGGAACCGGTTTCACCTTCAGGTACTGTAGGAACTCATCATCATATGGAGTGGTCATATATGTACTGGGGGGTTGGGGGTTACCCCCTAGCAGGAAAGGCCAAACCCTCTCACCCCCCGAGACAGTTTAAGGGACCCCCTACCCAAAAATACAAATACTAGTAGTGGCTCCCAGTACCAACAAACTGGCTCAGAAATCATCAATTTTTAGCCTAAAATTCGCTTGAAAAGCCTTGGGAACCGAATTTGGCGTTTCCACTGCTGATATTTAAGAGAAATCAGTGTTTTTGGAAGCCCTTTCTGTCATTTTTTGCTTGTTTTTAGCTCTAAAACGCTATTTGGCAGCTTAAAATAGTGATTTTTAGCGTCCTTACTGAAAAAAACGTGCTAAAAACGCATTTCCAGGCGTTTTGGAGCTTTTTGAAATTTGGGACCCCTCTGGGCGAAACCCCCCTCGACCCCCCACCTGAGGAAACCCTCCCCCTACCCCCTCTCCCAGGTCCGGAAGTGGCTCAGGGAATTTTTGTGTCAAAATTATAGCCAAATACAGTATTCCCGAACAATAGGCGTATATTATCACATCGATTTTGTACCTTCACTCAAACGCTTCTATCTAGGTCAGTTACTTATTGATTTGGCTCTCATTTTCAGGATTTATTAACAAGGTACCAGTTTTGAAAGCTTTGCGCCTAAAATTCCAACTATTACCAGTTTTGTGTGCCTAAGCTAAAAATTAGGGTGGTCTGCGCAAATTCTAATTTCGAGTAGCCCTTGAAGTACAATGGTTCTGATCCAAAATAGGGTTTCAGCGACCTTTTTTGGTGTCCAAAAATGGGTTTCGTTCGGCGCCTTTTTGGGCTGAAAACAGGGTTTTAAGGATTAAACACGGGTAAAAATCCTGTCAGAAGTGCAAAAATGCCCTTTAAAACCTTATTTATTGTTTTAAAACGTGCAGAAAATCATATTTTTTATTTAAGACGTGCAACAAACCTCTTTTTGCTTTAAAACGTGCAAAAAGCTCTATTTTATTCGACATAATACAGCTAAAATGCAAATTCTGTAAACCGTATTTATAAATTTTGAAACCCAAATAAGGGTTCTGGAACCCTATTTTGGGCCTCCAGAAGCGGAAATTAGGCTCCGGAACCCTATTTAGGGCTTCAGAAACCCTATTAGAGTTTCAGAAACCCAAATTAGGGTTCCGGAACCCTATTTTGGCCTCAGAAAGCCCAATTATGGTTTCAGAAACCCAATTTAGGATTCGGCAATCCTATTTTGAGCTTAGAAACCCTAATTAGGGTTTCAGAAACAGAAATTAGGGTTCCGGAACCCTATTTAGGGTTTTAGAAACCCTAATTTGCGTTCCTAAACCCTGTTTTGGTTGTCTGAAACCCTAATCAGGGCTTCTGGAACACTGTTTACGGGTTCAGAAACCCAAAATAGGGTTTCAAAAAATTCCGGCTGGGCGGGAATTTTTCCGGAAAATCGGGCCTGGGGTAAATCCACCCTTTTCCCCAAACTGCATGTATTGACTGTCGTTGCGACTGACTGACTAGACACACAAACTGAGCACCTACGTAGCTCAAAGTGCACTGAAATTTGACAATTTCAAAAATGACCAAAAATCCCATAAGAAATTGACACCTTTTAGGCAGTGGCGTACCTACAATGTAGCATTTCGCAAAGTGGGTGTAAAATTTTGCAGTTGACTTGATTGGGCCAGGGCAAGCAAATTTTACCATAGTCTTAAAAAACGCATTTCAAAGGTAATCAGAGCGCAACATTGACAGAAATTAACAGTTTTCAGTTTTAGTAATTTGAGGCGGTCTGGTTCTGAAAGAGCGGCGGCGGCGGCGGCGCTTCAGGGCCAGAAATTTTCGAAAAATTAGCCTACAAAAACGCATTCGTTCGGGACATAAAATAGACAGGTGCAGGTGATTCTCTCATTTTCGCCTAATTTTCCTTCCTGTCTTCACCACAAAGAGGTATACCTTTATTACCTACTGCTTTTAGAGAACTCAATCAGTGGTTAATCGACTTAATGTATATTTTACGACGAAGCTCGACTAAGAAACTACACCTACAAACATAATACTATTTAGTATAAAACACGAACTACACCAATCGAAACGAGCGCTCTTGTTGATTAAAACAGTTGTCTGAAATTTGTAGACTGGACAAATAACTAAACTGCATAAACGCTTCTTTCTCTACGAGAAGCTAAACGTTACTGTAATTAGTGATAGTTGAAGGAGTGATCGGGCATCGTTTGTTCAGTGCGCAGGCGAACGCGGCTGTGGTGACAGTTCTCTTGTATATTTCATTAGTTCTTAATTCTTTAGTGCTTCCCCTGCCGCTAATCACGCTCTAAGATCCGGATAGAACATCAAGCTATAACTAATTCTCAGTAATTTATCAAACTTCTTGGATAAGTGTGTATTTGAGAACAGGCACTGCACTGCTCATCACCAGAAGAAAATTTCCCAAGTTTCACTCGGTTCTATTTACTATTTTTACGAGTTAGACTCGGTTTTGAATTATATAATGTTAATTTTCACAGTTTAATAATTTCTAGAAATATTTAGAAATTTATTAGATTATTAGATTTATTAGAAATTTATTATATTTAGAAATTTTAGAAACGGCCTTCAGGTCGTCAAAAAAAAACCCGTTTTTTTGCTGTTCTCAACCGCAAATCTCAACCGATTTGAATGAATCAAATTTTCATGCAAAAAATAACAACATGGTTGGCTTTACTAATATTCTGCAAGTTTAGTGCCAAAATTCCGAACTCATACTGAGATTTTGAGTGACCCGAAAACTAGGATCGAGGCGGAATCTCACCGCAGTGAGTCCTTTATACGCAAGATAAATTTATTTTTAGATTCGGTAATACAAGGAGTACAGTCCTGAAACTTTTGGCAATGAACAAGGATTTTTATGATTGGTTTGTTGCTATTGGGCATAACACTACTAAGCGGGCAGCCCTCGCTCTTTTCAGAGCCTCAAAGGGCACCCTTCTAAAACCTGGGGCCATTCTGTGCATTTCAAAAACATGCTAGTGAAAATCCCATAGTTAAGAAATCTGCACCTTCTAGAATCTGAAGTGCACAGAATCTGTTGTTAATCAACATTGATTGTAGCAGGAAGTTCGACAAATAAATGAACCTGATATTTAAGCTCTGTTCCACACCATAGTAACCATCCCTGCAGCGTTTTTTGAAAATTGAAAATCTTTAGAATCGTCATTTTAGCCGGTTTTACGAATTGAAAAGTCATATATCGTCATGTTTTTGAAATTTCCCCATTTTAAAAGTTGCGCCATAATTTAATTGTAGTTTACAGAAATTGCCTGCAATTATATATGTTATGCCCAATAGCCAACAAAAACCAATCATTCGGCTTTGTCGGCTGTCAAGTTTTGTAATATTTTACGCTCTGCTTTCATTTCGTAGTTCGTAAAATTAAAACAATGATTTGGGATTGATGGTGATTTACACCCCTTTTCAGGTCATGTTAATCAAGAATGCTGAAAACCTTTACATAGTTTGTGTACTGGCTGGTATTGAAATGAACTACACTGTAAATTTGCTCCCAGAATGCCATTTCATGTGTTTTAACCATGTCCTGTTGAACATTTTCTCGACAGGTTGCAACCAACTTGAGCCAAATCTTTTACACGGACGTTTTTTCGGAGCCCTGGGTCCTTTAACTGTCTTTTAACAGCAAAAACACAACAATTTTCAAAAGATTGGAAAAATAATTGAAAAAAATGCATAATTGAAATTTTCCGCGGTTCCATAATTTAATTGAAAACATAATTGTAATTGAAAATAATGGAAAACAATTTCAATTAATTTAATTTAATTTAATTGAAATTTAAAAACTGAGCCCATAATTTAATTGTAATTGAATTTAAATTCAAATTCTATAATTTTACATCACTACTAGATTCAGTTCAAGAAAGAAAATACAGTATAATAAAAGAGCAAACAAAAAGCTAAATGTTTTGCTAAAAGAGCCAAGAGGCAACTATGACTTGACGCTACAGAGAATACTTGTTTTCGGAAAGAATAGTTTTATTTCATGCTTCTTTGGGTCATCTTTCATGACGGTATCCAGAATCATATTCTTGTGACACTGTTTCGCTCTGCTCACCATTAGGTACTGAAGAAATCCACCCGTTTTGTCTGTACATTCATTGTTTTGTTTCTTGTGACCAGTAAACTCCCTTCATTTGGTGCCGAGACCCCGTTTTTCTTTTGTTACGTTGTGTTGTTTGTGTCCACCTACCTAACCCACGTTCCATCCGCCATCCGTAACCAGACATCCGCCGACTGTCTACCGTCTACCAAGCCCACCGTCCATCGTCTATCTGTCCATCCGTTCAAGTTTACCGTCTTCCTCCTACCTTCCACAGACAAGTCTACCGTCTTCTGCCTATCTTCCACAGCCGACCAAGTCTACCATCTTCCTCCTACCTTCCACAGCCGACCAAGTCTACCGTCTTCCTCCTACCTTCCACAGCCGACCAAGTCTACCGTCTTCCTCCTACCTTCCACAGCCGACCAAGTCTACCATCTTCCTCCTACCTTCCACAGCCGACCAAGTCTACCATCTTCCTCCTACCTTCCACAGCTGACCAAGTCTACTATATTCCTCCTACCTTCCACATCCGACCAAGTCTACCGTCTTCCTCCTACCTTCCACAGCTGACCAAGTCTACCATCTTCCTCCTACCTTCCACAGCCGAAAAAGTCTACCATTTTCCTCCTACCTTCCACAGCCGACCAAGTCTACCGTCTTCCTCCTACCTTCCACAGCCGACCAAGTCTACCATCTTCCTCCTACCTTCCACAGCCGACCAAGTCTACCATCTTCCTCCTACCTTCCACAGCCAACCAAGTCTACCGTCTTCCTCCTACCTTCCACAGCTGACCAAGTCTACCATCTTCCGCCTACCTTACAGCCAACCAAGTCTACCGTCTTCCTCCTACCTTCCACAGCTGACCAAGTCTACCATCTTCCTCCTACCTTCCACAGCCGAAAAAGTCTACCGTCTTCCTCCTACCTTCCACAGCCGACCAAGTCTACCATCTTCCTCCTACCTTCCACAGCCGACCAAGTCTACCATCTTCCTCCTACCTTCCACAGCCAACCAAGTCTACCGTCTTCCTCCTACCTTCCAGAGCTGACCAAGTCTACCATCTTCTGCCTACCTTACAGCCAACCAAGTCAACCGTCTTCCTCCTGCCTTCCACAGCCAACCAAGTCTACCGTCTTCCTCCTACCTTACAGCCGACCAAGTCTACCATCTTCCTCCTACCTTCCACAGCCGACCAAGTCTACCGTCTTCCGCCTACCTTACAGCCGACCAAGTCTACCATCTTCCTCCTACCTTCCACAGCCGACCAAGTCTACCGTCTTCCTCATACCTTCCACAGCCGACCAAGTCTACCATCTTCCTCCTACCTTCCACAGCCGACCAAGTCTACCGTTTTCCTCCTACCTTCCACAGCCGACCAAGTCTACCATCTTCCTCCTACCTTCCACAGCCGACCAAGTCTACCATCTTCCTCCTACCTTCCACAGCCGACCAAGTCTACCATCTTCCTCCTACCTTCCACAGCCGACCAAGTCTACCGTCTTCCTCCTACCTTCCACAGCCGACCAAGTCTACCGTCTTCCTCCTACCTTCCACAGCCGACCAAGTCTACCATCTTCCTCCTACCTTCCACAGCCGACCAAGTCTACCATCTTCCTCCTACCTTCCACAGCCGACCAAGTCTACCATCTTCCTCCTACCTTCCACAGCTGACCAAGTCTACCATCTTCCTCCTACCTTCCACAGCTGACCAAGTCTACCGTCTTCCTCCTACCTTCCACAGCTGACCAAGTCTACCATCTTCCGCCTACCTTTATATAATACAGCCGACCAAGTCAACCGTCTTCCTCCTACCTTCCACAGCCAACCAAGTCTACCATCTTCCTCCTACCTTCCACAGCTGACCAAGTCTACCATCTTCCTCCTACCTTCCACAGCTGACCAAGTCTACCGTCTTCCTCCTACCTTCCACAGCTGACCAAGTCTACCATCTTCCTCCTACCTTCCACAGCCGACCAAGTCTACCGTCTTCCTCCTACCTTCCACAGCTGACCAAGTCTACCATCTTCCGCCTACCTTTATATAATACAGCCGACCAAGTCAACCGTCTTCCTCCTACCTTCCACAGCCAACCAAGTCTACCATCTTCCTCCTACCTTCCACAGCCGACCAAGTCTACCGTTTTTCGCCTACCTTCCACAGCGGACCAAGTCTACCATCTTCTGTCTACCTTCTACTGCGACCGAATCTACCGTCTACATCCCTCCAAGCCTACCAAGCCCATCATCTACACCCCTCCAAGCCTGCCGAGTTCCAAGTTCAAGAGCCCGGCAAAGTTCTACCTGTTCTGTATCCACGAGTTCAGTTCAGAGTCCGTCAGTCCACACATTCGAGTTTGTTGCAGGTTGAGTCAGGCACAAATGCGGCCCTGAGGACGATCATCGAAGAGGAGTCGTTCTGTTTGTTTCCGTTCCGTCCGTTCGTCCATGTGTCCACCAAGTTCCTTGTGTCCACAAATCCACCAAGTTCCATGAGTCCCAGGTTCGATCAGTCCTACAAGTCCATGAGTTCCACGGGGAGTGATGAAGAGTTGTGAATATAATGTACCCGTTTCCGTTTAGTCTGTACATTCATTGTTTTGTTTCTTGTAACCAGTAAACTCCCTTCAGTACATAAGCATTTGAATACATTTATGACGTGCCGCCGCATCTACTGTAGGTGCGTTGTCTACGTACGTAATTTTAATTTGCAACTGTTCAGTACTCCAACATTGCTTGGCAGCTGGCTCGCTTATGCTACACGTCACTGGCCCGTTGCCCGCTGACGCCGACCGGCCGAGTTTTTGTGCCTGCAACAGCTGAGAGAGAGAGTTGGGTGCATCCGGTGGTGGGCAGAGCAAGTTTGCCTGGCGCCAGTCAACGATGCTGGATAAAGCTCGATTTGGGCTCCCAGCAACCGCAATCGATCGGGCGGCATCTATTGTGTGGAGCCAGTATCGTCACTGGATGCTTATTATAAATTGACAATTACCATCAACAGTCGGCAGCCACAAGGAAAACCGCACTTGTTTGTACATACGAATGGAGCTGCCTAGTATAGACACCAGTCGCAGCGGCCTTCTCTCTGTGCCCACCACTTACAGCCGATGGAGCACGCCTACCAGAACCTCCACCAAACTGCCTGCCATCACTGCCAGAGCCACCACAGACACTGCAATTGCCTGGAAACCACCCCGTAGAAAGAACAAGCTTAAAGGTGACTCCAGTGGCACTTAAAAAGGGGACGAAAGGCTTGGTTGACCCAAACAGGGCGAGCAAGTTTTGACAAATTATTAACCGACAACGACGCATTAAAAAAGCAAAGCATTGAGGGTAAAAAAAGAGTTTTAGTACATTTTTAGTACGTAGGTTTTCTCATTCTCCCCTACCTCTACCGGAAAGGATGTACTGTTGCCGATGTACGTACGTACTCGCACGCCCATTTGGTTATGTACGTTCTTAGCTTGCCTCAAACTGGTGGTGTCCTGTTTCAGTCATTATAGCTAAAACGATGCCCAGTTGCAGGGTCTTCTTCAATCGACCGCAATAACAACACGTTGGAAGCGAACGAAAACAGCTGTCCGGAAAGAAACAATGACAGGAAGGGGCGTAAGCGAGCTCCGAAAGACAAGGAAAGTAGAAATGAAGGCGTGGTTAAACATTCGAAGCATGTAATCAAAATCAGCAGTCGGACCGAGGTGACGGACAAGTTCTCGGTGGACAAGAAGTTGGGGGAAGGCAACTTTGCTCACGTCACCCTCACCACCAACAACCAGGACGGCACCCGATGGGCCATCAAGGTATATTTAACATCCATTTCGAGAGAAAGTCAGCTGAGAGGGGCTAAGCAGGGTCATCTCACGGATCGGGCTAAAATTTCGTCTGCATAAACTAGACCATGAACTGAACGATGACCATCGGCGCATAATTGAAGAAAACACCTCACCTAGAGCCGGAGCTATACCCCAAATTTCGCTCACCAGCCGTTTTTTGGGCCATTTTTGGACCTCTAACGACCTAAATTCGAACGCGTGCCCTTCTAAAGCGACAGCTTTCGCATGGACACCAATCGATAGCTACTTGAAAATACTTTAGGAGTCAGTCCCTGCTTCGATCGAGTCCTGGCCCTTTGCCCTATTCAGACCCAAAAATTAAAAGTTTGGCGTAGAGGACTGTGTAAGTTGGAGGGCTAACACGCCTCGATAGGCTATATAACTACCGCAAAGGATTTCTCGATTCGACGCTCCACGCTCGAGATACAGCCTTCAAATGGGACCGAAATTTCACCTAGCTTGTCTGGAGGAACCCCCTTAACATTTTTTTATTTTAGAATTTTGTAGCGCTATCAATTCCCTACAATTTGGTATAAAGCACATTGGCTTAAACTGTGAAGCATTGGTGGTGAAATATAGCTTCAAACATGGGAAAAGTCAACAAAATCCTTGACACCAAACTGCAAATTTTCATTAGTTTTTATCTCTGTGGGTATATTTCACCGCATTGCTCCATCGCTCAGCCAATATGTTTTATACCAAATTGCAGGGAATTGATAGCGCTACAATATGCTGAACTAAAAATAATGGTTAAGGGGGTTCCAGACGAGGTAGGGGGGGACAAAGTGGTCGAAAAAATTTTTTTCCTCAAAAATTGAGTTGATCGTTGATTCTTAAAAATTTTGGGCTTTTAGGTAACTTATGGAGCACTTTAAGAATTTCCCAACTCTGATTAGTGCACTAAAAACTCGATTTTAAAATTTCGGTTCCATAGAAGCGGACCGATTTTCAGAAGGCTCTATCTCGAGCGTGGAGCGTCAACTCACGAAACCCTTTGCGGTGGTTACAGTATATAGCCTATCGAAGGCGCAGTACGGAGGTTCCCTCTAATGGCGGACCAAGAGCTGATACAGATTTATGAATCTGGACTCTGGAGTGTGATTGTGTGTGTGTACGTGGTGTGAGCTTTCAGGAGATCGATAAGCAGAGTGTCAGAGGCAAAGTCTATTACATCGAGAACGAAGTAGAATTGATGATGGTGTACCATCACCAGAACATTTGCTTTCTCAAAGAATCCTTTCATTGTCCCACTGCCTATTTTCTGATACTGGAATACGTTGACGTGCGTTGAATTAGCAAGTACGTACATGCAACGTGCATTGCTTCAGAACGGAGATCTGTTCGATGCGATCAAGGCTCGAGGAACTTTCTCGGAAAGTCTCACTGCAAGCATAGTGACCGACACTGGCAGTGCGTTGAGTTATCTGCACCGGAACCAAATTGTCCATCGAGACATAAAACCTGAGAATCTGCTGCTGACCAGCGACCTCAGAGTGAAATTGGCTGACTTTGGACTGGCTTGCAAAGTGCTTGGCAAACTGTACAGAGTCTGCGGCACGCCCACTTACGTTGCACCTGAAATACTTTCGGAATTTGGTACCTCCTGCAGTGTTTTGATCGCTTGCAACAGCAACTGATTAAGGCTATGGAATAGAGATCGATATTTGGTCTTTGGGGGTCATTATGCATATCATGTTAGTTGGCTATGCGCCCTTCAGAAGCGCCGAGCGCGAGCAGCTGTTTCAGCGCATTCGTCGTGGTAGTTTCAGCATGGAAATTGCCGGTTGGGAACGAGTTACCGAAGGTGCACATGTTTGTTCTGTTGTGTTCGGTTGCTAACGACAGGCTTTTAGGTGCTAAGGATCTTGTCAAACGAATGCTGGTCGTACAGCCCCGTCAACGCATTACTGCGCGAAAATTGCTCAAAAATAAGTGGCTTATCAGGAAGAAGCAGTAATTCTGTCCTTTTAACTGTTTTGCATGTACAGTACGTGTAACATGAATGCTACTAAATAACACGTCTGCTTTGTACATTTGCACAACACAAGTTGAACGGCAGTTGTTCTTTCACTACTGTTCTATACAGTACGTAGTAGGGCCAGAGGCATTGCAAGGGTATAAAAGCAGTTGGTGGTGAGCAGAGTATAGTTGTTGTATAGAGAGAGAGAGAGAGAGATGGGTGCGTTGATGGTGTTTGTGTTGTTTGTGCTGGTGGTGGTGGCTGCTCTGGTGGCGGCGCACAAGGTCGGGGCCCTGCAACCGATGCTGCAGAAGTGCAAGGAGATGGGACTGCCCTGCCCGTTCGTCTGTGACAAACCGCCCGGCCAGTAGAACAACTCACTCGTCGCTTGGGATACTGGTTATCTTATCACTAGTTGTTCTTTGCTCTCACTATCCTTCCTTGTAACCAATAAAGTGTCTTTCTGAATTTCTTGTTGTTCTTCGTACCAGCCATTTTGAGTTCGTTTCTATCAGTAAGTCTCAGGAGGCAATGCCACTCGGAGCCTCTGAACACAGAAATTGTGTTCGCCTCAAGGGTGAATTTGAATTGGTTAAAACCCCTATTTTGTTTTAAAACCAGTAAAAAACGCAAC